>JAOSBK010040876.1:0-20498 GCA_027568895.1 Erythroxylum shatona | reverse complement strand
TTATGCATTAAATCGTTCACCATGTGTTCCTCTCCAGTATGAAGTTCCAGAAAAGGTGTGGTCAGGAAAGGATGTTTCCTATGACCATTTGCGGGTCTTTGGTTGCAAGGCCTTTGTCTATATTCCTAAAGATGAAAGGAAAAAGCTTGATGTCAAAACACGACAGTTTGTATTCATTGACTATGGTCAAGATCAATTTGGCTATAGGTTTTATGATCCAGTGCAGAAAAGACTTATCAGGTGTCGTGATGCTTTATTTATTGACGATCAAATTATTGAAGATATCAACAAGGCAGAGAAGGAAGTTCCAAGCTCCGATGATGACTCAACAAGCTTCCGATTGAATCCTCCAATAGTGGTGTCTAGATAAGTTAGAGATGAAGTGCAAAATGATCAGGTAGAAGCTGATAATGCGGATGCCCTCAATGAAGTTGAACCAGAGGATGATGATGATGTTCACATTCAACCATCAGCCCCTAGAGATTCTCCAGTCCCATTACGAAGATCTAATAGAAATAGACAACCATCTACTAGATATCCAGTTGAGTAGTATGTAATGCTGACTGACAAGGGAGAACCAGAAAGCTTTGATGAAGCCATGAATGATGAATACAAGAAGAAATGGAAAGAAGCAATCCAAGACGAGATGAAATCTTTACATGAGAATAAAACATTCGAGCTGGTGAAGTTGCCAAAAGGCAAAAGAGCATTGAAGAATAAATAGGTATTTAGGATCAAGCATGAAGAACACAACTGCCATCCTCGATTCAAAGTAAGATTAGTGGTCAAAGGATTCAGCCAAAAGAAGAGTATTGACTTTGACGAGATATTTTCACCAGTGATGAAAATGACATCCATAAATACAGTGCTAGGGCTAGCTGTAAGTTTTAATCTGGAGGTTGAACAAATGGATGTCAAAACTTCTTTCCTATATGGGGATTTGGAAGAAGAGATATACATGGAGCAGCCAGAGGGTTTCGTAAAAAAGGGAAAAGAAGACTATGTTTGTAGATTAAAGAAAAGTCTATATGGTCTAAAACAGGCACCAAGACAGTGGTATAAGAAGTTTGAGTCTGTTATGTGGAAGCAAGGCTACAAAAAGACTACTTCAGATTACTGTATATTTGTGAAGAAATTCTCTGATGATGATTTCATTATCTTATTGCTCTATGTGGATGATATGTTGATTGTTGGTAAGATTTTTTCTAGAATCAACAATATGAAGAAACAACTGGATAAGTCTTTTGCCATGAAAGACTTGGGATCAATAAAACAAATTCTTGGCATGCAGATTATCAGAGATAGAAGTGTCAAGAAACTATGATTGTCACAAGAAAAGTACATTGATAAAATACTTCAGAGATTCAAACTGGACAAAGCTAAAGCGGTTAGTTGTCCTTTTGCTAATCACTTTAAATTGAGTTCCAGAGAGTGCCCTTCTATAGATGAATAGAAGGAAGAAATGTCCAGAATTTCATATGCTTCAGCAATCGGAAGCTTGATGTATGTCATGGTTTGTACATGGTCAGATATTGCTCATGCAGTTGGAGTTGTGAGTTATTTCCTTTCAAATCCTGGAAAGGAACATTAGGCTGAAGTCAAGTGGATTCTTAAGTATCTTTGAGGGTCATCCAAAATATTTTTATGTTTTGAAAGAGCAGAACCTGTGTTAACTAATTGCGCAGATGCAGATATGGCTGGAAATGTTAACTCAAGAAAGTCTACTCAGGTTACTTGATTACTTTTGCTGGGGGAGCTGTGGCATGACATTCAAAGTTACAAAATTTACTTGATTATATGTCCCCCTGCATATAATCGAGAGGGGGAGATTTCTTAGAAATGGGTCCCTCTTCATATAGAGGGACACCATATTTGATCAACAAATGCGGCATTGATTTTGGTGCCACCTTAGTTGAAAGAAACGTAAGAAGACAACTGCCAGACATCTGTCTCACACGGTGGAGTGCTTATATAAGGCACTTCCTGCTTCAAAAAAATCACAACAACAAAGACAGAAGGAAAACCAAAGCAAATCAAATGCTCTGAAGCTAAGAAATTTATTCCTAAAAATTTGGTGAGTGATAAAATAGTGAGGTTAATATTTTTAGGTTGGGAAACACCTTGTGAGCCACTATTTTGATTTTATCTCTATATACCTACTATTTGTAATAGTGGAAGAATTATTCTGAGTTTTGTCTGTGGACGTAGCCCAAAGTTAGGGGTGAACCACATTAAATATTTTGTGTCCATTTTGCTTATTTTATTTTTTCTTTTAAAAAAATACACCCGCTACGCCTAACAGTTGTATGGTCAGACATTACCTACATGTTGCACGCATGAAGTCCAGATGTCTTAGCCATGTTAAGCAATAAGTAGAGTGCAAGGTTATAGACCTATACCATTATTTTCTCATACTTTTATTCATTGTCTGTTATTTGCTTCTAGTTGAATGGGGTGTTCCACGATGCTTTGTGACTCCTAGTTTATAGCAGGTGGGTGTACCACTTATAATTATCTTGCTATTTAAATCCTGTTGCCAAGGAAATAAGGGGAGACGAAAATTACAACAATTATCTTCTTCTGAATCCTCTTCTCTCTGTCAAAATTCTAAATTCTTCTATTAGTGGTATTAGAGCTAGGTTTTGGCTCAATGAGAACATGACAACAAACTAATGCGGAGTTCCAAAATGAGGTCCAAGAAGCATTAGGGCGTCATGAATCGTTATTCAATTAAATACATCGCCCCCTTCAGACCTTTGCTTCACAAACACAAAATATTAAATTTACGGTGACACAGCTCAAAAAATAATTAGAAAATGTTAATCCATTTGCTCCTGGAGGTAGTAGTCAACGCACCACATCCCATTCCAAATTCATGCAAAACAATGACCATCATCCACTACCTCTCTTCTAGCAAAACACCAACAATGACCAAACATCCTAATTGAATTCGCAAGTCCACTATACCCAGACTTCTAACCCTTTCCACAACAACATCATAGCCACCTCAAACTACAGTTTCCTAAATTTGATGATACAGACCCTCAGGGATGGGTGTACAAAGCTGAACAATATTTCGAATTTAAGGGAGTGGCTCCTGAGCAACAATTGCAATTGGCTTCTTTTCACTTAGAAGGCATTGCCCTTCAGTTGCACCGTTGGTTATCCAAATTCCAAAGACCGTTAACCTAGGAAGAATTGACCTAGGCTATGTTCAAGTGGTTTGGCCCAACCAATTATAAAGATCCCTCGGAAGCTCTTTTTAGGCTCAAACAGACAACTACGGTAGTTGACTATCAACAGGAAATTTAGAAACTATCTCATAGATTTGATAACTTGCCTGCAAGTTTTTTAATAGTATCCTTCATTGCTGGACTTCGAGAAAAAATTCATCTTGACGTAAAAATCAAGCAATTGAGAACATTGACAGATGCAATAGGAGTGGCTCAACTCGTGGAGGAAAGAAACTTGTTACAGAAGAAGTAGTCTACAACTTCAAAACCAAGTTGGAGTGGCAAAACTACTACTCCAAGTCTATTAGGCCTAGCACCATCTGCAAAAAGAGTAACACATACCAATAACTCACCTCCTCCTTATAGACAGATTTCTGGACAGTAAGCTAAAGAATGCAGAAACAAGGGATTATGCTATTACTGTGACGACAAATACATACTAGGAAAAATACATACCAGGCCACCGTTGTAATAAACCATAACTATTCACCATTGAAGATGTCCTAGAGGAAGCCGAAACTGAGACAGGTGATGACAAGAGCGAAAGTGAAGAAGTTCTAGAAATCTCTCTTCATACAATTACAGGTACGGAGTATCCTCAAACATTCCAGTTGGCTAGAACTCTGAAGGGTAGGGATATCACAATTCTAGTGGACAACGAAAGCACACACAACTTCGTTGATCAATCCATAGTCAGTATATGTGGGTTGACAATAACGAAAGATCAAACCTTATGGGTTATGGTAGCTAATAGGGACCAGATCACATGTCAAGGAATGTGTCAAGGGGTGTCTCTAACCATACATGGATACCAAACAACTACAGATTTTTTCGTCTTACCTTCGGAAACGTGTCCCATTGTTCTCAGAGTTCAATGGATGGCAACTCTTGGGCCTATTCAAATAGATTATAAAACACTTACCATGACTATTAAAGACCATGACAAACCCATTGCTTTTTAGGGAATGAGACAGGGAGAAGATAAACCACTTTCAAGAAAAGAATACAATTTACACTATGGAACAACTTTTCTTTTACAGATGCATAATACAACCCACCAACAGCAAGGTCAAATCCACCCACAAATTCAAAAATTACTGGTCAATTATTCCTAAGTGTTCAAACAACCCCAACAGCTTCTGCCTATTCGTCATCAGGATCATCACATTCCTTTGTTAGAAGGGAGCAAACCCGTTTTGGTAAGGCCATATCAGTATCCTTTTTACCAGAAACTTGAAATTGAAAAAATGGTCTCGGAGCTGCTAACCACAGGATTGATTCGACCAAGCCGTAGTTTCTTCTTTTCGCCAGTTTTATTAGTGAAGAAATCCGATAGAAGTTAGCAATTCTGTTTGGGTTATCGAGCCCTTAATGGAATAACAATTAAAGAAAAGTTTTCGATCCCTGTTATCGACGAACTCTTGGATGAGTTGCATGGGTCCATGTACTATACAAAACTAGACCTCCGTTTTGGATACCATCAAATCTAAGTCAAAAAGGAGGATATCCATAAAACTGCTTTTCGAACTCATGAAGGGCACTACGAGTTTTGGTCTCACCAACACATCGGCCACGTTTCAAGCACTAATGAATGAGATTTTCTAACCCTATCTTTGAAAATTTATTTTAGTGTTTTTTGATAACATATTGGTGTATAGCATGTGCTAGTAAGAGCATTTGTACCACCTTCAAGTTGTCTTGTAGGTTTTATAAAAAATCAACTACTTGTCAAAACCAGTAAATGCCAGTTTGGAGTTACGAAAGTGGATTATCTGGGACATGTCATATCAAGTCAAGGGGTGGTGGTTGATCAGAAAAAATTAAGGCGATCTTGGCATGGCCAACATCAATTACCCAAAAGGAAAATCCGTGGGTTTTTGGGTCTCGCTGGATATTACCAAACATTCATCCAGAACTTTGGCATCATAGCCACCCCACTCACTAAGTTATTAACCAAACAAGGATTCATATGGACCAACGAGCAGAAGAAACCTTTCAATAGCTGAGGAAAGCATTATCAACCCCTCCGATATTAGCACTATCTGATTTTAGCCAAGAGTTTAAGGTAGAAAGCGATGCCTGTGGAAGTGGACTTGGGGCCATTCTTTCTTAGAAACATCGTCCCATAGCCTACTACAGTGAAGCACTAAAGGGTTCAACAGTACACCTTTCAACCTATGAAAAAGAAATGTTAGCCATTGTCAAAGCCGTTCGGAAATGGCGACCGTATCTCTTAGGTAAGTCTTTTATTGTTCATACTGATCAACGGAGTTTAAAGTTTTTGTTAGAGTAAAGGATTACAACACTATCTCAAGCACGATGACTTTCAAAATTAATGGGATACGACGACCGAATTGAATACAGAAATGGAAGGGATAATCAAGGAGCTGACGCATTATTACAAATGGGTGAATATTACATGACCACCATGACTCTGCCTATTCCTGAGTGGTGGAAGGATCTCCAAGAAGAAGTGCAAAGAGACCTTGCATGTGCAACCAAAATTTAGAAGCTGCCAACAGAGAGTGTTTAAGTTAAAGACGGTGTGTATTTTTACAAAGGTAGGATATTCTTATCGGCCAACAGTTCCTTAATTCCCTCACTCCTAACCGAGTACCATTCTTCTACCACGGGGGGCCACTTCGGGTATCACAAGAGTTTAGTCAAACTCAAACAACAATTTTATTAGGTGGGGTTGCGACAACACATAAAAAATTCATCCGAGAATGTTCAATATGTCAACAAAACAAATGTGAGACACTCAAGCCTCCTGGATTGCTGCAACCACTTCCAGAACCTGACAAAATTTGGTCTGATTTCTCTGTAGACTTTATAGAAGGGTTGCCATCATCTAAAGGGTTCATAGCAGTTATGACAATGGTAGATAGACTAACCAAATACTGCCATTTTATTCCCTTGAAACATCCTTTCAAAGTAGTAGGCATAGTAAATGAACTTGTTAACCATGTGATCAAATTGCATGGTATTCCAGAAACCATTGTAAGTGACAGGTATAAGATATTTACAAGTTCTTTTTGGAATCACTTGTTTACTTTACAGGAACCCAGTTAAAAATAAGCTCTAGTTACCACCCTCAGACTGGTGGGCAATCAGAGGTGATGAACAACATGCTGGAGCAATATCTGAGATGTTTTATTAGTGATCAACCACGAAAGTGGGTTGACTGGTTGGCTAGGATAGAACTCAGTTATAACACTAGTTATCATTCCGCCACTAAATTCACACCCTTTGCGTTAGTCTATGGCACACCGTCCCATCATTGCTCTCCTATGTTCCTATAAAAACCAAAGTCCAATCCGTAGATGATTATCTTAGACAACGAGTAGAAGTATTGAAAGAACTGAAGCTCAATTTGCGATTAGCACAGGAAAGGATGAAGCTCCACGCCGATAAAAAGAGAAGGGAGGTTGAGTTCAATGTCGACGATTATGTTTACCTGAAGCTTCAACCTTATAGGCAAACCACCGTCGCGTTTCGAAAATCTCTAAAACTTTCTGCCCAATTTTATGGGCCATTTGAAATTTTGGAGAAAATTGGGAAGGTAACATACTGATTACGCTTGCTAGAAGGAGCTCAAATTCATGACGTCTTCCACATTAGCTTACTGAAACAACATCTGGGAGAGCAACAACTACCACAAAAGACCTTCCTCCTGTCACTAATGACTCATATGTTCTACCTAAACTAGACCAAATTTTAGATAGGCGGGTCATTCAGAAGAGGCGATACCAACCTTACCCAGAGGTCTTGATCCAATGGAAATGCACCACAGCAACTGACACAACTTGGGAAAACCTTTGGAGATTTGCACGAGCGTATCTGTCTTTTTTCCTTGAGGATAAGGACAATTTGGAGAGGGTGGAATGATAAGTGCATGATAAGGGCCGCATGGGTAGCATTGTGGGAGGTTGTATGGTCAGACATTACCTACACATTGATGCATGAAGTCCAGATGACTACACTTTGCACGCATAAAGTCCAGATGTCTTAACTATGTTAAGCAATAAGTAGAGTGTTTTCAGGAGTTGTAAGGTTATAGACCTATAGCATTATTTTCTCATATTTTTATTTATTGTCTGTTATTTGCTTCTAGTTGAATGGAGTGTTCCACAATGCTTTGTGATTCCTAATTTGTAGCAGCTGGGTGTACCACTTGTAATTATCTTGCTATTTAAATCCTGTTGCCAAGGAAATAAGGGAAGACAAAAATTACAGCATTTATCTTCTTCTCAATTCTCTTTTCTTTGTCAAAATTCTAAATTCTTCTATCAAGAAGAGAAGGAGATCTAGATCATAGTGATTCACCTAGAGGGATAGCGTTGGTATTGTTTCACCGTAGAGTGGTCAACTCATCGTGTGTTGATGTGGAGGGCATATTCTCTGGTGGTGATTGAACGTTTTGTGGATGTTGCCACCGATCCACAGCGGAGTTTAAAAACATAAAGTAGTAAGGCTCTCTTCTAAAGTACCAAAATTGTTTTGATATGCTTTGAAACATAGTCCAGGATGCGCTACCTGAAACATACAAAAGGGTCACTTTATTGATAGCTTCAATGATGATCTGTAGGGGGTGGTGAGGGCCCTTGGACTGCAAACGCTTCATGAGGCTTGATACTTCGCTAGCTTGCAAAACGTAGCGTTAGAAGCATTTTTGTGTCTAAACAGAAAAAGCAATTTAGGTATGATTTTAATAATGTTTTTGTTTCATAATATTTATTATTTATTTCATGAATCTTATAAATCTCTTTTTAGTTATCTTTATTATTTCTCTTTTCAATGATAAATTTATCCAATATCTTACCATCTATTATAAAGTACAATTTTTCAACTTTATGATGCAATATTTATTTGATAAATTTTGTTTTTAAAATAAACTTTCACATCTTTATTTATTTTAGTTAACATGATTGCATACATGTTTTAAGTTTCATTCTTTTATGTTTCTTTAATTATTATTCACACTTATATGTCAATTTTTACGTTTTTATCAATTTTGTTTTACTTATTTAGATTCCCATTCTATTAGATTATTATTTCAAGATTGTTTGAATTATAACTTTAGACAATATTTATTAAAATATATTTATCTTCACAATAATCATAAAACAAATAAACCTTTTTATTCACCTACATATTGGTAAAATTATGCCTATTTGTAAAACTTGTAAAACTCTTCATCAATCTATCATCCATAATGAAAATAAATTAAGTATTAGTAGATAGCTTATTCAAGTCTCTACATTTATGTATCACTTCCTTTAATCAATGAATGCATCAAGCACTCCAACTTTATAAAAATAGAATTAATAGAAATTATGAACTATATTAATTAGAAAAAGAAGATGCTAAATATTTACATAATCAATTTAAAGAACATCATATAATACATCTTAATGAAATACATTAGTTATAATTTTTGTAAAATGTATATTCAAAATTTACCTTATCCTATTAATAAAACCGTAGAAGAATTATTTTTAACTAAACAAAGCAAAAACCTTGTAGCTTATAATTTAGGTGGAGTTATTGAAATAATATCTCAAAAATGCCTAGAAGCAAAATTACATAAAACATTAAAATACAAAAATATTCAATTCAAAATATTAAGAAGTCCAATACCAATATGGATGTGATCTCACTACTTATAAACATCTTAGATCAAAACACCCAAAATTTAGATTTAAAAATTACAAATGGAAAAGATATCTGAAAAAAAAAACAATTTTCTAAAAAACCTTTTAGATCTTATAAAAAATTCTTTTGAAAGAAAGCGTATAGACAAATCAAACCAAAACAAAATTACTGCTCTCAAGGAAAAAAACAATGTAAATGCTGGTTATGTACAAAAGAAGGACATTATGCTAATGAATGCCCTAAATGAAAACAAAAAACAAATCCTAAGAAATAGTCAATATTTTAAACTCAGCTTTACAATATAATCTAGAACCCATAGAATCTGATTACAAAACTAATTCTACAATTAATCCTTTATATTATTATGAATCCCAAGAATCAAAATCAATAGACGAATACAGATATAGCATTTATTCAAGTACAAATTCAAAATAAAAAAGTAAATGCACATATAGATACAGAAGCTACAATATGTATAGCTACCAAAACATTATTAAAAAAATTGGAAAAAATTACATAAACCATTACAAATACAAATAGCAGATGGAAGTATTAAATAAATTTGGTATGTAAATTATTACAATAATATCATTATTGAAACTTATCCATTTACAATACCCTCGATTTACTAGCAAGAATCCGGTCTACCATTTATTTTAGGAAATAATTTTCTAAAACTATATAATCCTTTTTTCAATATTTACATCATATAACTCTAAAAACACCAACAATTGACTCACTTAACCAAAAATGTATCATTCTCAAAATTCCTATTTATCATACTACTTATTATAATACTTTAAAACTTATAACTAAAAAGCTAGATCAATTTCAATTTTATCTTCAAAATAATTTATATTTACAAACTAAAATAGACGCCTTACTTGATCAAGCCTATAGTGAACATCTATTAGATCCAATTAAAAAATACTAATACTCAACTAATTGAAATAAAATTAAAAGACCCTACACAAGAAATAAACATTCGCAATAATATTCCATAAACCCAACAAGATGTAAAAGAATTTGTTTCCGAATGTTCTGAACTAATAACAAAACAATTAATCTCTCTAAGTACTAGTAAACATTCAGCACCTGCTTTTTATGTTAACAATCATTCTGAACAAAAAAGAGGAAAACGATGAATGGTTATTAACTATAAAAAAATTAAATGAAGCAACTATCGGAGATGCATATAAATTACCTAGAAAAGACTATATTATAAATAAATTAAAAGGATATAGATGGTTTACTATTGCATCTGGATACTGGCAACTATGTTTACATGACAATACAAAACCATTAACAGCTTTCACCTATCCTCCACAAAAACATTTTCAATGAAACATATTACCCTTTAGATTAAAACAAGCACCTAGTATTTATCAACAATCTATGGATAACAACTTAGAAGGATTAGAAGATTTTACTCTCGCTTATATTAATGATATTATTATCTTTTCCAATACTGATAAAGAGGATCATTTGAAAAGAGTGAAACTTATCCTTCAACGGTGAAAAGAAAAAGGATTAATTTTAGGTAAAAATAAAATTAAAATAGCCCAACAAAATATTGAATATCTAGGAGTAGAATTTCATAATGGATTTTTAAAATTACATCCCAACATTCTTACCAAAATACAACAATTTCCAGATATTTTAAAAAATATGACTCATGTACAACAATTTTTAAGAATACTTACTTATATATCAGAAGAATGTTTTTTCAAAAATCTTACTAAAGAACAAAAAAGATTATAACTCAAACATAGTACAAAATATAAGTGGAACTGGACTGTTGAAGATACCACAACAGTATAAACATTAATAGACCTGTGTAAGGATCTACCAGTCTTATATAATTATTAACCAAAGGATACACTTTTGGTACAAATTGATGCCAGTATAGATACATGGGCTCGGTTGCCTGTTGTCATAACCACCCAACCAAAAAAATATTTATTATGCAAGTATATAAATGGAACTTTTAGTTCTCCACAAAGCAAATATCCAATCCAAAAAAGGAAACATTAGTCTATCTCAAAACGTTGAGAAAATGGCGTATCGATTTGTTACCAGTAGAATTTACTATTCAACCAGATTCAAAATATTTATGTGGATTTACTAAATACAATATTAAAACTAATTATAATCAAAGAAGATTAATCCGGTGGCAATTAAAATTAAATCAATTTAATTTTCATATTCATATATAAAATCTTCTAATAACAGTCTTGTAGATATCTTAACCAGATAATAGAAGCAACAATTATTAGTCTCAAGGAGTCATCAACCAAGAAGGAAGTTGATTTGATGGAGTTACAACAACAATTAGGAACAGTAACTAAGGAAATCAATCAATTGAGAACCACTATTACCCTACTAGAAAAATAACTTTTTCTAGATTAAACAACTCCTACTCCTGCTATTCATCCAATTATCCCACAACAAATTACTCAAACCTCTTTATCAAAGTCTCCCCATTTATCCACCAGTTCTTAAAGAAAAGAAGATTTTAAGGAAGAAAAAGTCTATGTAATTTTCAATGGACCTATGGCTGGACTTTATGACGAATGACATAAAGCAACAGTACACATTATGGGAAAATCTTCTATCATGCACAAAAGCTTTTCTGATAAACAAGAAGCTAAAAAAGCCTTAGCCGACTCAAAAACCCAATATTAAAGCCTCAATATAGACAAGTTCTTGAAAGACCTCCTTTTGGGCCTAATATGAAGACATTAGGTAAACCAATCAACATGGAAAAAAATCAATTCTATACCTACCAAGGCCTTGAAGGAAGAAATGAAAAAACTCACTTCTGAAATGTTATGTGATTGCTTTCAAGCACTTAATGACTAGAAGGAGGAACAAAAACTATTCCAATACTATCCACAGAATCAAGGCAGATATGGACGTAAGGCTATAATATTCCATGAAGCCAATCCATTAACCACCTATCTCTTTTTCCAAAGTGGTTTAATTGATACTATCTACCTAACCAATATGCACATCCTTTCTGAATTTCCTACAAGATTCATTCAAATAGTTAAAACGTACAAAGATCGTTTTGCTAAAGAAAGGGAAGTATTTATCAAATTTTTTAGTAGTTATTCAATTTTCAAGGAAGCAGACAATCTCAAGGATGCAGAAATAAAAGTAACTAAAATCGCTTTTATCCAGATTGGAATAAGCAATGGGATGTACCCCCTATAGATGAACCTCCTTGACACAATTTTAACTGGGATCTTATTAATTAACTAAAAATTTCTAATCTTTTCTGTATTTGACTTACTATTTCTTTATTCATCATATTTCATTTGTTAATAGTTGCATTTATTGTACTATACTTATTTGTTTTTTGATAATTCATTTACTTGCACTTCTATCTGTAATTGTTTTTCTAATATTTCAACTAGATATTTAGTAACACTCATAAAGTATTTTAAATATGTGTAGTTACATATTGTAGTTGTTTTTTTTTAATTATGACCAATTCTTGATTTAGATTTTGTGCATCTTTATTCAAACTAGTTTTTGGGTCAGTAATTTTTATAGATTGAGCTATAGCTTGTCCTGGTTCAGTAAACCAAATAGGTCGTTCTAATATGAGAGATTGAGATCTAAAGAGATTTGGTTTAGGTAAAGTAGTATCATTATAAGAACAAGAAAATCTAGGAGTACTGTACATATCTATTTGAATTGGATATTTAATTTATGGTAATTCGCATAATGTAGTTCTTAAATTGGTTCCAACTTTAGCTACTTCATTAAACAAATAATCAATATATATTTTATCTGTATTTTTACATTGAATTTGTTAAAGCATAACTAATTTGATATGTAATTGAAATGGTATATTGTCCAATATTCATCAAATTTTCGCGATAAAATTTATAAACAATGGTAATTGTTTTGTCTAATTTGTGTGATATTAAAGGGATTCCTAATTTTAGCTGAGTATTAAATTTGATTTTACCATATGCTAAATTTCTATTCATAATTCCTATAATTTGATCATTTAAATTAGTCTTTCGTGCATTAAATTTGAATTGTGGATAAATGTATATATCATATTTTATGTTTTTTATCGTTAGGTATTTTCTGTAATTGTGTATAAATTTGTTGTTGATCAATTAAATTTATTCTAATGTGTCCACTACATTGATTTATTCTGATTGGTGTTTCATGAACAATTTTACCATAATAAATAATTTTTTGTTGATTAATTAAATTGTTCTGTATATCTTGTCCAGGTTTTAGATTTAGTTGAGTTTTTGTTATTTGTTATTTGTTTTTCTTTTGATAAAAGGTATTGATATGAAAGATACCAGTTGATTCAGTTAATTCTAAGTGATCTATATCTAATATTTTTTGTTCTTTTGTATTTTGTTCTTTTGTAATTATATCTGTCATTTATTGTTGGTGATGATTTCGTAAAGTAGTATTTAAATAGTTTAATCCTTGTATAGAAAAATTATATATATTTTGAGCTAATTCTAATCGTTCTTTTATTAGGTTTATTCCATTTTGATTACTAATAACAAATTGGGCATAATTTTATCATTCTTCATAATATTCTTTTTATATTTTATATTGATTAACTAAATTTTCAATATATAATATATGATCTTGTATATATGTTATTGTAAATGTTTGTAGAAATTACAACTAGTGTGATTCATTAAGATGTATTATATAATGTTCGTTAAATTGATTATGTAAATTTTTAGCATCTTCTTTTTCTAATTGATATAGTTTGTCTATTAATTCTATTTTGATAAAGTTGGACTGCTTCAACAGCTGCATTCTTTGTTTGAAGGAAGTGATACATAGATGTAGAAACTTAAATGAGCTGTCTACTAATACTTAATTTCTTTTCATTATGGATGATAGATTGATGAAAAGTTCTACAAGTTTTACAAATAGGCATAATTTTGCCAATATGTAGGTTAATAAAAGGGTTTATTTGTTTTATGATTATTACAAAGATAAATATATTTTAATAAATATTGGAGAATAATGGGTCTAAAGTTATATTTCAAACAATACTGAAATAATAATCGAATAGATTGGGAATCTAAATAAGTAAAACAAATTAATAACAACGTAAAATTTGGCATACAAGTGTGAATAATAATTAAAGAAACATAAATAATGAAACTTAAAACACATATTATTAATGCAATCAAGTTAACTAAAATAAATAAAGATGTGGAAGTTTATTTTGAAAACAAAATTTATCAAATAAATATTGCATCATAACAATGAAAAATTGTGCTTTATAACAATTGGTAAGATATTGGATAAATTTATCATTGGGAAGAGAAAAAATCGCGATAACTAAAAAGAGATTTATGAGATTCATGGCATAAATAATAAATATTATAAGATGAATAAATATTGATGAAATAAAAAGCATTATTGTAATCATACTTGAATTGCTTTTTCCATTTAAATGCTAAACTAGTAGGCTTAAAGTTTTGGAATAAGTAAGAGATAAGATAACATATGTTATTTTATTTCATGATGATAATGTCTTTAACGGACTCTTATTTAGACGGATGGTCGACTTTTATAGGTAACCGAAGGAATCAGTTAAAGCTCATCCGGCAAAAGAAAAGTAAAAAGTAAAAAGAAAAGTAAAAACTAGAGGAATTTGCTTTTTATTTATTGAGTGGCTGACAAGGGGCCTACATCCTTTAGGGTTGACAACTTTTGGAAGATTCTTAAGCTTATTCTTCAATTATTGCTTTTATGAACTAGAGTCATCCTTTTCTTTTGTAGAAGTAGCAGGACAGTAGGTACATTTATGCTGAGCATGATTGCAAAATTGTTGACAGATGGTGTGCTTCCATTGTTTAGAAAATTCATTGAAAACACCATTAATAGTTGAAAATGGTTGTTTAAACGGTGGAATAATCTGGAGAGCTTCTGGTGATATTGGTGCTTTATATGCTGAAATCATGACTATATTTGATCCTTTATAATTGAATTTGAGTAGTGACTCTGGATTAATTCTAATGCACGGCTGATAAACTCCTTCTAAACAATGAAGATTTAGTTGATTAATGAGATCCTAGTTAAAATTATATCGAGGAGGTTCATCTATAGGGGGTACATCCCATTGTTTATTTTGACATGGATAAAAGCAATTTTAGTTACTTTGATTTTTGCATCCTTGAGATTGTCTATTTCCTTAAAAATTGGATAATTACTAAAAACTTTGATAAATACTTCCCTTTCTTTGGCAAAACAATCGTTGTACGTTTTAACTGCTTGAATGAATCCTGTAGGGAATTCAGAAAGGATATGCATATTGGTTAGGTAGATAGTATTAATTAATCCACTTTGGAAAAAGAGATGGGTGGTTAATGGATCGGCTTCCCGGAATATTATAGCCTTAGGTCCATATCTGCCTCGATTCTATGGATAATATTGGAATAGTTTTTGTTCCTCCTTCCAATCATTGAGTGCTTGAAAGCAATCACAGGACATTTCAGACGTGAGTTTTTTCATTTTTTCCTTCAAGGCCTTGGTAGGTATAGAATTGATTTTTTCCATGTTGATTAGTTTACCTAATGTCTTCATATTGGGCTCAAGAGAAGGTGTTTCAAGAACTTGTTTGTATTGAGGCTTTAATATTGAGCTTTTTAAAGGCTTTTTTAGCTTCTTGTTTATTGGAAAAGCTTTCGTGCATAATAGAAGATTTTCTCATAATGTATACTGCTACTTTATGCCATTCATCATAAAGTCCAGCCATAGGTCCATTGAAAATTACATAGTCTTTTTTCTTCCTTAAAATCTTCTTTTCTTTGAGAACTAGTGGATAAATGGGGAGATTTTGATAAAGAAATTTGAGTAATTTGTTGTGGCGTAATTGGATGAATAGTAAGAGCAAGAGTTGTTTGTTTTAGAGAAAATTGTTTTTCTAGCAGGGTAATGGTGGTTCTCAATTGATTATTTTACTTAGTTACTATTCCTACTTGTTGTTGTAACTCAATCAAGTCAGTTTCCTTCTTGGTTAACGACTCCTTGAGACTCGTAATTGCTACTTCCATTCTATGGTTAAGATATCTGCAAGACTGTTATTAGAAGATTTTATATAATGAATATGAAAATTAAATTGATTTAATTCTAATTGCCATCGGATTAATCTTCCTTGATTATAATTAGTTTTAATATTGTATTTAGTAAATCCACATAAATATTTTGAATATGTTTAAATAGTAAATTCTACTGGTAATAAATCAATACGCCATTTCCTCAACGTTTTGAGACAAGCTAATGTTTTCTTTTCATGGATTGGATATTTGCTTTCAGGAAAACTGAAAGTTCCCTTTATATACTTGCATAATAAATATTTTTTGAGGTTGGGTGGTTGTGCCAATAGGCAGTCGACCCACATATCTATATTGGCATCATTTTGTACCAGAAGTGTATCCATTGGTAAATAATCATATAAGATTGGTTGATCCTTACGCATGTCTTTTAATGTCGTTCTGTTGTGGAATCTCTAATAGTCCAGCTCTACTGATGTTTTGTACTACATTTGAGTTATAATCTTTTTAGTTCTTTAGCAAGATTTTTGAAGAAACCTTGATCTGATAAATAATTAAGTATTCCTAAAAATTGTTGTACATGAGTCCTTTTTTTAAAATATTTGAAAATTGTTGTATTTTGGTCAGAATGTTGGGTTGTAATTTTAAAAATCCATTATGAAATTCTATTCCTAGATATTCAATATTTTGTTGGGCTATTTGAATTTTCTTTTTACTTAAAATTAATCCTTTTCCTTTACAGCATTGAAGAACAAGTTTGACTTTTTTCAAATGACTCTCTTTATCGATATTGGAAAAGATAATAATATCATCAAAATAAGTGAGAGTAAAATCTTCTAATCCTTCTAACTTGTTATCCATAAAATGTTGATAAATACTAGGTGCTTGTTTTAATCCAAAGGGTAATACGTTCCATTGAAAATGTTTTTGTAGAGGACAGGTGAAAGCTGGTAATGGTTTTGTATTGTCATATAGACGTAGTTGCCAGTATCTAGATTTTGCATCTAATGTAGTAAACCATTTATGTCCTTTTAATTTATTGATAATATAGTCTTTTCTAGGTAATTTATATGTATCTTTGATAGTTGCTTCATTTAATTTTTTATAGTTAATAATCATTCGTCGTTTTCCTCTTTTTTGTTCAAAATGATTGTTAACATAAAAAGTAGATGCTGAATGTTTACTAGTACTTGTAGAGATTAATTGTTTGTTATTAATTCAGAACACTCAGAAATAACTTCTTGTACATCTTGTTGGATATATGGAATATTATTATGATTGTTTATTTCTTATGTAGGGTCTTTTAATTTTATATCAATTATTTGAGTATTAGTATTTTTAATTGGATCTAGTGGATGGTCACTACAGACTTGATCAAGTAAGGTTTCTGTTTCAGTCTGTAAATATAAATTATTTTGAAGATAAAATTGCAATTGATCTAGTTTTTCAATTATAAGTTTTAAAGTACTATAATAAGTAGTATGATAAATAGAAATTTTGAAAATGATATATTTTTGGTTAAGTGAGTTGATTGTTATGTTTCTAGAGTTATATAATGTAAATATTGACAAAAGGATTATATAGTTTTAGAAATTTTTTCCTAAAATAAATGGTAGACCAGATTCTTACTGGTAAATCAAGGGTACTGTAAATGTATAAGTTTCAATAATGATATTATTGTAATAACTTACATAATAAATGTATTTAATACTTCCATCTACTATTCGCATTTGTAACAGTTTATGTAATTTTTTCCCAAAATTTTAATAATATTTTGGTAGCTATACATATTGTAGTTGCTGTATTTATATATGCATTTTTTTTCTGAATTTGTACTTGAATACATGTTGTATTCGTATTCATCTGTTGATTTTGATTCTTGGGATTCATAATAATATAAAGTATTAATTGTAGAATCGGTTTCATAATCAGATTCTATGGGTTCTAGATTATATTGTAAAGCTGAGTTTAAAATATTGACTTTTTTAGTAGAGGCATCCTTCATCGACCACCTCCTCCATTACTAAGGAATCTGACAATGAAGGCCAGACCTTTACCACATTGAGAAGCAATAGCACCCCTACACCTACCTGTTAATTTGAGGAACAACAACCAAGCCTTTAAAATCTGACAACTGTAGGAATGAGAAATGAGAGCTAAATGGGAACGTGGTGAATGTTATTATTGTCTAGAACGAAACAAGCTGGAGCATCAATGTAGAAGACTAGTCAATACCATTGAAGTTATGTAGGAAGAGGATTTTGTTGAAAGTGGAGGATGAAGAGGACTATGACGAAAAAGATATTAATGACAGAACAAGTGTACGATCCATTTCATTAACTACAATTTCTGGGATCCTTAACTGTAGAACCATGAAAATTAAAGAAAGAGTTGGGAATTGTGATATGAATGTCTTGATTGATTCGGGTAGTGTTCACATATTTTTGAGTGACAAGATTTTAGAAATTGGGTTGGGAAGTTGAGGATCTAGGACCATTAGAAGTTATAGTAGCTAATGTTCATATAAGGAACTCTATATGGGACTTAAATGGGAGTTAAGAGGTTGTGAATTTGTTGACAATGTAATATTGATGCCTTTGGGGGTGCAAATTAATTATAGGAATAGTGGCTTCCAAGACTAGGGAAAGTGACTTCGAACTTTGGAAAAATGTTCATGGAGTTCACTTATGAAGGAAAGAAAGTGAAATTAAAAGGAACCCCATAAACTGATGTGGTCGCTTCAACTCTAAGGAAAAATCAACCATGGTGGCAAGGGGTTTTGAATGGGGAAGAGGATTAGGCTTTCCTTATATAGGTCAGCGGGGTTGAGTTACAATTTACCTTGTGTAACAAGCCAGAAGAATTGAAATAAGACTTGTCTGCCTTGTTAAATCAGTATGAAGATTTGTTCCAAGAGCCTAAGTCCTTACCTCCACACCGTGAGTTAGATCACAAGATTGTCTTAACTCTAGAGAAATAGCCCATTAATGTGCAACCCTATTGTTGCCCAGCCCTACAGAAGGATGGCATAAAGATGCTAATTCAAGAGATGCTAGTTTTGGGAGTTATAGAGCCTAGTCAAAGCCCATACTCATCTCCTATCGTTCTAGTGAAGAAAAAGATGGGGCATGGCATCTATGTGTTGATTACAAACTATCAAACCGATTCACTGTTAAGGATAAGTTCCCCATTCGTATTATATAGGAATTGTTGGATGAATTGAAGGGTGTTGCAATCTTTTCAAAGTTGGACTTAAGATTGGGTTATCATCATATTATGATGTGAGAAGAAGATGTGGAGAAAATGACATTTTGAACACACCATGATCATTTCAAATTCATGGTGATGCCCTTTGGTTTCACCAATGCCCCCTCAACATTCCAAGCTTTAATGAACTCCATCTTCCAAAGCCATTTGTGAAAGTTTGTAGTAGTTTTTTTGGCAACTTCCTTGTTTATAATGAGGATTGGGTAACCCACTAACATCACTTGCGGCAGGTACTTAATGTTTTGAAATATTATGCTTTGTTTGTTAAAGCTAACAAGTGCAGCTTTACAGTACCTAACATTGAATATCTTAGGCAAGTGATTGGCAAGGATAGAGTTGTAACTGATCCTAGCAAGGTGGTAGCCATGCTATAGTGGCCGAAACAAACATCAAATAATTATAGGGGTTTTGAGACTTGATAGGATACTATCGTCCATTATTTGACACTACAACATCATAACCCAGCCCTTAAACAATCTATTGATGAAGAATGCATTTGCATGGACAAAGGAAGCAAATGTGGCTTTTGAAGGATTGAAGAGGTTAATGGCTGTTGCTTTTTTTAAACCTTACTTGACTTCTGGAAGCCTTTTATTGTAGAAACTGACACTTGCAATAAAGGGATTGGCGTAATGCTACAGTAAGATGGTCATCCGATTGCTTATATAAGCAAGGCTTTGGCTCCAAGACAACTTTCCCTTTCAACCTAAGAAAAAGAATTCATAGCAATCGTGTTTTTATAGAGAAGTGGATATCATATTTGCTTGGGATTCATTTTATCTTTATAATATAGCATAGGAGTCTAAAGCACATTTTAGAGAAAATAATCCTTATGCTGGTCCAACAAAAGCTAATCACGATGCTTCTTCCCTATGATTTTGAAGTTCAATATCAGAAGAGCAAGGATAATATAAAGTTAGATTCGCTTTCTCGAGTGCACATTTTAGAGCTGTTGGACAAAGTTGTAACCATGTTTACTACTCCCTTGATTATAGAGGTCCGAGAAAGTTGTGAAGATGATATGAAGTTAAATAAAATTTTGGAAAAAAAAAGGGTTGATCCCACGTTGCATTTGAAGTACTAACTGGACCAACAAGGGTTGAAACAAAAAGGGAAGTTGGTGATATAAAAAATTGCAGAGTTTGTTGGCCCCCAAATTTTTTTCTTGATAAATGAGCGTGATTAGATTAATTTTCGGATCTTGTTAGATTAGTGTATGTTGGAATTAATTAGCATGTTAATGTTAATGAGATTATGTTACATAGGTGAATTGAATTAAAGT
>JAOSBK010040870.1:0-20501 GCA_027568895.1 Erythroxylum shatona | reverse complement strand
ATTCATTCAATTTAAGCAATTTAGCACATATTCACACATAAGACAATTAGCTCATTTTACACAACAACTATAAACATATTACCCACCTATTTACTTGCAAAAATCCAATTCAAGCTTGCCTTTCATCTTGCTTTTGGATTGTCATTCCTTGGTCTCCTTTAAACAACCAAGTTCTCATTCAACACAACATTCCCATAAAAATTCCTAAAACTTCAAAAATCACAAAAATGAAATAAATGCTAAGTACAACTTTGGCTTAACCTACCCATAGTCTATCTAGGTTGGAAAAAACAAAACCTATTTTAGAAATCCATAAAAATCCATCTAGGGTTTCTCCTCTTTCTTCCTATAAAAACTCATTCTCTTCTCTAATCCCTTTTTTTTCTACTAAGCAAGTAGAAAGATGATACTTACTTTAGGTTTAGCCCAAATCTTCTACTTTCTCCTTCTTTCTCCTTTTTCCCTAGCTTCCATGCACTCTTGTTTCTTTTCTCCTCTCTTCTCACGACTTTCTCTTTTTTTTCTAACTCCCATGATTTTCCTCTTCTTCTTTTAAATAATACCACATTGTGCTTGCTCTTCCCTTTTTACCCTTTATTTAATTAGTTCTCCCAATTTTGCCCCTTTTCGTCCATCAACTACTAACATCCTAACTCCTTATTTTAATCAGGTAAATGAAGAAATTTGATAACACTTCCTTCTAGAAAAATGTTCCCCATTTTCTTACGTTTATAATGACACCAAAATCATTCAATTTGGTTCAAAAATCTGAATGTTAGACCCTAAACATTTTTTAACTATTCTTATGTTGAACCAACACTCTATGCTCAACTTCCATCCAAAAATTGAAACTCTTATAGACTGAATTAAAACTCAATTTCTCCAAACACTTTATAGCCCTATGACTCTAGTTTACTCCAAAGCAAGGATAATCTCATTCGGATCACTACAGAAAACGTTATGACCAAAATATCAAAACATGGTCAGTAAAACAACACTAGTTCATACAATTTCAACAGATTCTCTCACTTTCGTTCAATTAATCCTTTTCAAATCAATTCATAATGCTACCAATTTTTGTGTAGGAGTAGAAACATGTCCTAAAAATCTAATGCTCCAAGAATCAAATCATTTGGATGTCTAGAAAAGAAGATATGGTCAAAAGAAGCAAGACTTTTTAGTAAAAGACAAAATCCCAAATGCACGATCATGCATTTGCACAATGGTGCAAATTTCTCTTCACCTCAAAAGTCACCATCATGCTTTCGCTCCACAGAGCTTTTAGCACAACGGAGTTTTTGGCCTAAAATCTTAAAAGTCACCGTCGTGCAAAAGCATGACGGTGCTTTTCCATTTCTTCTTTTTCACTGATATCTCAAATTTAAAACTCCATAGCTTTTGATCCAAAACTCCAAATTTTACAAACTTTATATCAATGGAAAGTTAAAAGAAAGATCTACAACTTTCATGAAGACAATTTTGTAAAAGTATTCCTAGATCAACATAGGAAATTCATGGAAGTTCAGATCGAAAAATTAACTCTCTCTTACTATTCATTCCCAGAATTTTCAGACTTCCAATTTTCAAAAACCAACATTTCAAATTTTTATTTCTAGTTTTTCTACTCCATTTCGATCAACCCATTCACCATAAATTCATACTACTCTAAAATATATAATTTTAGTCAAAAATCATCAAAAACTAAGAATTCATAATCAACCTATTCATGCTCTGTTACTTTTCTGCATTTTCAACTTTCATTATCAATCACTATGCTTCCTCTCAATTTCCATTTAAATTCAATATCATTCGTAAATAAATTATAGTCCATAATTGATCATGAACACTAATAACAGAACATACACACATATACTCACTTATCATTAACTCACTACTTTCACTACCTTAATCTTGTATATCATTTCAAATTCAAGAATTCTCCTTTTCTTTACTCATGACTAATCATTAACAATTTCTCCTTTAATAGTTATAACTTGCAAGAAAAGTTTGGGGTCCAACATTATGATATCCATTGCTTGATCCAATCAAGGAGTAAAACATATGCTAGTCTATTCGGATTAATAATTCTCGTCTCATTAATCCTATAACTAAGGATAATTTAGATACTAACATAGTTACAGATGATGGGAGTCTCATCATCATGATTTTATCATGATTTCTTTCATGCTATATAATGTACCTAGGACTTCATTAATTCGATTTAAGATCAATATCAATTTATAAAGTACAGAACTTCAAATTAATGAAAAAGCCTTTTTATTAATCAAAAAGATTTATACAATAAATGCTCAAGGTGATTGCCTTTAGAGGGCTTCCCTAACAACCTCCCTCTTGCACTAAAGCAAATCACCTTTGTATTTAATACTATAGGCTAGTACAAAAGGAATTGGCTTAGTTAAAGGATTAGCAATATTCTAATCAGTGGTCACTCTCTTTATCTTAACATCATTTATACTAATGATTTATCTAATCAAATTTTATCACCTTAGTACATGTTTAGATTTCTAATGAGACCTTGGCTCCTTTGCTTGCACTATAGCACCATTGTTATCATAATACAACATTACTGGGTCAAAAATGCTAGGAACCACTCCAAGTTTCATGATGAATTTATCAATCCAAATGGCTTCCTTTGTTGCTTCTAAAGCAGTAATGTATTCTACTTCGATTGTTGAATCTGCAGTTGTCTTTTGTTTGGAACTCTTCCAACTAATTGCTCCATCATTCAGTGTAAAAATATATCTTGACTGGGATTTGGATCATCCCTATCAGATTAGAAACTGGCATCTGTATACTCGCTTATAACACGATCTCCTTCTCTATATACTAAGAATACATCCTTTGTTCTTCTCAAGTACTTAAGGATATTCTTAACGTCCACCCAATAACCCTCTCTAGGATCTGACTCATATCTGCTCGTAACACTTAGAGGAAGTCCTCTTATCTTGTGTCTTTGGACACATAAATTTCAAGAGTGTAATCCCATGCATTATGGGAAGATAAACTCTCTTGGATTGCTCCATGGTAAACCTCTTTACATCTTATCTATGTGTGTAGACTATGACAAACCAAGCAACTTCTTTAATCTATCTCTATAGGTCCTTATACTCAAAATATAGATTGCTTCTCCAAAGTCTTTCATGGAGAAATTCTTGGACAAATAAATCTTGATTGATTGTAAAACGGAGACATCATTTCCTATTAATAGTATGTCATCTATGTACAACACAAGGAATACTATTGCACTCCTACTAATTGTCTTATACATATAAGATTTGTCTAGATTTTGTAAGAAACCAAACTCTTTGATTATCTCATCAAATTTGATATTCCAACTCCTAGATGCTTGCTTCAATACATAAATGGATTTTTGAAGCTTCCATACCTTTTCCCCATCATTGGATATGAAACCATCGAGTTGTGTCATGTACACTTCCTCGGTTAGGTTTACATTAAGGAAAGTTGTTTTCACATCCATTTGTCATATCTCATAATCATAATGAGCAGCAATGACCAAGAGTATCTTAATGGATTTAAGCATTACTACCGGGCTAAATGTTTCGTCATAGTCAACTCCTTGTTTTTGATGATAACCTTTAGCTACAAGCCTAGCTTTATAAGTAACTACATTACCCTCCATGCCGATTTTCTTCTTGAAAACCCATTTGCACCCTACAGGTTTTATCCCTTTGTATATGACATACATAGCTATATATAAGACTATATAAGTCACTAGAAGCATGTAGGAGCACAAAATGAAATGTCAAGTAACACCATAACCTACACCGCTATGTGGGGACTTACATGGCTTAGTAAGTGAGCTATATGACTAAGATATGTTCATTATTTTTGGCAAAATTGATATACACAGTTAATTACATGCTCAAGTAGCTGATTGTGTATTGTTACATTGCCCTAATTTTAAATGAAAAATTGTAATTAAAAGGTCAAATAAGGGTGGTTGGGATTTTAGACAGAAAATAAGGTAGATTCACTTACTTTATGAGATCTATAAGGACCTAGACTTTATCTTTCCATGTCAAAGGAGATATCAAGGTCAATAAACATCTTTGGGAATTGATTAATTTAATGATGTTGTTCTTAACTCTCTTTTGGGATTGACTATATATTATATTATTAATGTTTTACCTTTATATATTAATGATTTAGATAGGCCTATTAGATTTTTTATGTATAGATCCATTGCTAGAATCTAGAAATCATTGTACTTATAATTCACTTTTGGTAAACTAATGGTCAAGCATCACTTTTGGTAAAAGACTCGAGCTTATGTTGTTGTTTCTTAAATTAACTTATTTTCTTATTACTTAATGTGGTTGTCACACTAACTCTAGAGAGCTTATTCTAGGTTATTTGATAGCTAGATCTAATTAGAGAGCTTGTTTTAATTAGATTTAACCTAAAGAAAAATATTATGTAGCCATACACTGATCTTGGTAAATGCTTGGATGATAAATCACTGGCATTCCCTCAGGTGGGTGTTATTTTACATAGAGCAACAAGAAAATAGGCCAATTCCTAATTAGAAAGAAGCTTGATAGAAATGTAGCAAACCTGAGCTAGATATCCATTTCCCAATTTCTTTCTCTAAGTATTTAAGCAATTATTTATCAAATAATACACCAATATTAACATCAATAAGGGCTGCAAGCTTCAACTTTCCATTCAGATGTAACAAATTTCTCTTAGAGTTAGCTGGTATGAAAGAAGGAATATGAAATGGATTGAGAACCAATATTAAAGGCACTAGGAAGTTTATATTCATAAGGAAGTTAAGCTCTTTTAAACAAGAATTGAAAGAGTTGTATAAAATCGACATTCGCAACACCCATCACCTTATCAATATTGAAAAGAATGATTTGGAAACCATCCAGTAAGTTATATGTCTCAGTCCTAAGTCTCAGCATTTGGAAATAAAGGAAAAAATGCTTTGTACAATTATAGACAGGGTCTTCATTTTTATTATTATATTATAAAGTAAAGACCAAGAGTTGAATGGTTAAGAAATGGGGACAAATACACATCAATATTTTACAGAGCCACTATTTCTAGGAATGATAGAAACAAAATTATCTCTCTCAAACACAAAAACATCCAACTAAAACATAGAATTAACTATTACAAGGTGCTTATGAGTATTTCATAGAATTGATGAGTAAACCATCAAAAACAAAATCCTCTAAATCACTTCTCAAGTATATTCTGGAGGACACAATATCTCCATAGGAAGCAGAATCCTTAAGTAGGCATGTCACTACATAGGAAGTCAAGAATGCTCTAGCTTCACTTCATCCATACAAGTCACCTAGTTTAGATGGGTTCAATGGCAATTTCTTTAACAAAATATGGTCCATCACTAGTGATTTGGTATATAAGGTAGTCCTAGAGTTATTTAATAAGGTTTCTATCTTGAAGGAGATTAACAAGACATTTAACGCACTTATTCTTAAGAATGGTGAGTTGAAGCAATTTTCTAACTTTAGACCTAATACCTGTTGCAATACTATCTATAATATAATCTCGAAAATCATTACTCAAAGGCTCAAGGGAATCCTGCATAAGCACATCAGTCCAAAATAAGGAGCTTATCTACCTAGAAGGGTGATTGGGGATAACATAATGATTCTTTCATATCTCATTATTACCAATTCCAGGAGGAGTAATCCTAATTATTGTATCAAAATCAATCTTAGAAACGCATATACAAATGTTGATTGGGAATTTATGATCAATATCCTAAATGGTATGGATTTTATAGAAGCTTTCTTTTAATGGATTAAGTAGTGCTTAACAATAACTTTGTATAGCATTCTTATAAATGGATAGTCCACCAACTTCTTCAAAAGATGGAAAGGGATTAGACAAAGAGATCCATTATCTCCCTATTTGTTTTATTTTTTCATGGAGACCCTTCATAAGAAAATATTGATGGCTTCTGAGATAAAAAAGGCTTCAAATATCTCCTAAAATGTAAGAAAATTGTGCTAACCAATCTTAGTTTTGTAGATGATCTTATTCTATTGTCTAAAGTGAATGAAATCCCCATTTCTAATTTAATGAAAGCTCAAAAGATTTTTTAGAGAATGTTAGATCTACAAGTGAATTGTTCTAAAAGTAGCTTCTATCGATCAAGAATTGCTACTAGTAAACATCAAATGGCAGCTACCAATATTGGATTCAAGCAGGGAGAACATCCAATGAGATATCTTTACACTCCTATCTCTTCTCACATATTGAAAAATAGAGATTGAATTATCTCTTTGATAAAATTAGGAGAAGAACCTCAGTTTAGAGTTCAAGAAATCTTGAGAGTATAACTTATTAAATTAGTTTTGAATTTTATTAACGCATACTAGGCTTCTTAAATAGAATTTCCAAGCTATGTTGTCAAAGCTATAGACAAAATGTATGAAAATTTTCTTCTTTTAGGTAGTAATAAAGGATCTCACAAAAATAAAAGATCTCACAACAATAAGATAAAGTGACATGATGTTTGCACTCCTAGAAATTAAGGTGATCTTGGCATACTAACTCTCAAAATCGTGAATACCATCCTGCTTACAAAGAGACTTTAGAGAACTATGATTAATAATCAATCACTTTGGTGTAAATGGATTCACACTTACTTCATCATGAGGAGAAGCATCTGGGCTATAGATGTTATACACCTCCCTTCATCCTCTCTTAAAACAATTCTAAAAGTGAGAGATAAATTTAAGAATGACTTCATTGCTCCTGTAGGAAATGGTGAATCTATTAGTTTTCATCATGATAATTGGTTGTTAGTAGGGCCTCTTATCAACATCAATGAAGCTACTTCACTCAGAATATTAATACAATCAACTAAATTAGTATTGAAGGCCCTCTTATATAAAGAGAATATCACATAGTTAGCCATGCCCAACTCTTTTATACACGAAATCTTATAGATTTATATTAGTGGAGATGAATACAAATACCTATGGAAGCATGCTAAAGATGGTCATATGTCTCATCCCTCATAAAGGTAGCTAATTTTCAAAGCTTTCAAGATGCTTATATTTGGCTAACCATAGATTGTTAGTAAAGAATCTATCAAGTTTCTTTCTCACGAAGCTTAGACCATTCTACTTATTGGAACAGGTGAAGAAATGTCCAGTAAAGTTCAGATCAATGATCCTCAAATTAGATGTGATTTTTTATAGTTTATTACAATTTGTATTCCTGCTAATTTACAAAATTTTAGCTTTATCTAGCTTATGTATGTAATTGAACTCACCAGCTAGCAATTAAGGTAGATTGATTATAAGAAGAAGTGTCTTTAAGTCATCCTGTAGGAGATTTATTTAGAAGCTTATGTTGGCTATGTATATGAAAGAGATAAAAAGAAGGTATGGGCACATGGATGAGAGACAATGTAGGTGAATAAGTTAATTGGAACTAAAGATCTTATTGAATGTAATGTAAGCAAGATTGAAGCCAATTACCACTATACCATTGTAGTGATAAAAGTGTTTAGAGATAAAACTCCATTTTCTAATAAAAAATCCAAGGTCTTGCTTAATATTTATAGTTTTATTTTAGTTTCTAATAAACCAAACAACATAGATTTATTTTCTAAAATAACATCCTTGACATTTTTTTCTTTAGAGGACTATTTAGTCCTCTAACTTTCTATACTAATATAGATTCATCGTAAAAGGTTGGGGGAGGGACCCTTACCTTTTTTCCCTCGTACTAGATTTCCTTCACCCTTTAACTTTGGAGCTTAAATTTGATTCTACATAGTTGGTTCAACTTTAAGTTTGGTTTAACTTGATACAAGAAAACATGGAAGTGACTGACGCATAATGTGATTTTCTTCTCAATATTATTATTACAGGTATCAAATATATGAGAGGAATTAGGATCAGTTGCTGCAATCACCTCTATGCTTTCTTAATTTTCATTATTAACTTAATTAGGAGAGTTTAAGATGTATGCTTTCTTAGTTAAATCCTTATCATAAGTAATCTCATCTCCAACTATGGTGTGATCCTTTTTATTAGTGGAAGCATCACTTACCTCAAAAGGTGTATTTAGGGTCACTTCATTCTTCTATGTATCTGAGAGAGGTGTCTTATGATCCTATTAGCTAACTATAGGAACATATTTTGAAAGTTCTTCTAGTAGCTTTTCATACCCTAGATAAGGATGGGTTTTAGTTATGGGTAAGTTATATTAAATGATCCTTTAACTCACCCTAGTCAGTAAGTCTTTTGATCACCAAGAAAAGAGGTTAATTAAAATCACGATCAATTTCAATTGAAATTCTTACATGCCAAATGTGCTCCGAATCCATGCATAGAGGTTTTCCAATAGCACTCTTAAGGTAGCTTAAGCCACCATAGTCCAATACTTCATAGGCAAATTAGAAAAGTTGATCCAAACAAGAATGGAGTTAATTTTATCTCTGTCAAAAGTTAAACTAGGATAGAAATGAACAAGAAGTACAAGTTCCCCAAAAATGAGCCAAGGATTTTGTTAAAGGATGTTGGAAAAGGTTAGAATTTTCAAAGAATTTAAAGATAAACCAATTATCTTTAATGAGGATTATTTTCTCTAATCCAACTTTGCTCCATTTTTCATTAGCCCAAGAGTTAACCTAGGGTTACCTATTGTCCTAGAAGAAACTTACTAGGGATGTAAACCATTTACTATACCTTAAGAGGTTAATAGAAGGGAAAACTACCACCTTATTCGAAGTAGCCTAAGGAAAATTTTAAGCTTAGTGGAGGAATTTGGAGTTGAAATAATTATAAGGTTAGTGGTTTCAGTTTGAGTGGAAGAGGATTCCTAGATCAACTTCCTTGAAGATGACACAGAGGCTTGTAGGTGAGGTTTGGAGGGAAAAAGGAAGGAAATCATTCCCTGAACGCTACCCAAGGTTTGAAAATTGAGTTGATATAGTGAGGGAAGAGGGAAAAGGTGCCAAATTTAGAGATTTTTGGAAAAATAGTTACTAAAAATGGTAACTTAGGAGCTAGTGGAAAGATGAAATACCAAAGACACCCCTTATTAGTAGGTTAGTGAAAGATAAAATAGAAGTACAAGGAAGAAGGTAAGTTGGAAATAGAATGAAGATGGAGAAGGAGAGTAGGTGAAGGACAAAAGCTACTGGAGGAGTAAAAGTACATGAAAGAGGAAGCTAAGTGCTAGGAAGAAAGGAGGAAATTCATCTTCATAGAAAGAGTGTGTAATTTCAAAATCCTCAAAACGTTAAGAATATTAATTTGGGAAAAATGCCAAAATCAGAGATGTATCAGTATAATTTTAAAGGAGACTGCTTTGACTCCTTTTATAATTTAACTATGAAGCATTTAATTTGAAAGATAACTCTTAATTAAAATATTTTTTAAATACAAAAAATTTAAACTCAATAATAACAATTTCCAATTTGATGCAATATAACAAAATTTTTATTAAATAGACAATGATGTTTTCCAAGGAAAAGATTTAATCGTTAAGTGTTTGAAATATATAAACCACTAAGATAACAAAAAGATAAGCAAAAGGGCGAAGGAAAGACTAAACCAAAAGGATTGGTGGATTATATAATTGAACTAGGAAATTAGTGTTGGAGTGTAGTCAATCATTCTAGCAACCAATAAATTTACAAACTTGCTAGAATGAAAAGTTTCTTGGATAATCGGACATTGGTCGACTTGTGTGCATGGGTGGTCAACTAAAGCATATGTAAAAAAACTTCTCTCACATTCATTGTAGAGAAAATTATCTTAAAAAAAGGTTACAGTTGAGGATCATTGGAATACTTTGGTTGATTAGTGTGAGTTAGTGTATGATCAAACAAAGAACAAACTCATTAGAAAGGCATAAAAAATAGTTTTTTGATATGGTATGCTCTGGAAAGCTAGAAAATATATTTATAAACCAAATTTAAACATTACAATATTTAATATTTAAGGCAACATCAATCAAGAATTATCAAAAAACTTAAAGGATACTTTAAACACACAAATTCATGTCCAATTGTCTCTCAATATCTTCATTCATTAGTATAAACTCAAACATTCAATGTAAGGATTTAGACATAAAATGACAAAAATGCATGATCTCACATACTTCTAAATCATAAACTGATACTTACCTCTTATTGAACATTACTTATTATTGATTTGAATGAATATTCTTCTTGAGCTTATAAATTATTAGAACCATCTCATCTCCCACACTTGGCTTAATAGTTGACTCTTTAGAATAGTCTTGGTGGTTATTGTTTAGGACTAATTTCTCCAAATCCTATATTGACAACTTTAAGACTTTCTTATAGGAAAGAAGGCTAGATTCATCAAAATAAAAGGAAACATATACTGTTCAAAAGTAATACTCAATATAACAACTACCATCTCTAATACATACCATTTACTTTTTTCCTTTCTAATATTGCTACAAAACAAGAAAATTAATGTGTTTTAGGTACCTATATAATCTTAATAACTTGATTATTAGTCTCCTACTTTTTAACCTATACTTTCAAGGGATTTCTTTTCATTATTTATTTGATAAAACAAAATCTATCAACATATCCATACTTACCACAAAAATTATATACCATATTATACAAGTCATTATGATGTATGAATGCATTACTTGACATTCTATATATGTATGCATAATGAGTAATCTTCCTTCCAGAATTAAAGGTGTAGAATGTTATCCTAGGGTATTGAAGTGTCTTATGATTATATGTACAATTCCTATTATTAATGAAACTTTAATGCATGCTTCTTTAAGGTTTAAAAGGGTGTGAGTGGGTTTGCATATTATCATAGAAGTTATGTTATTCTTCTTTTGAAAGTATTGAACAATATGCCTAGGTTATGAACTATATATGAAAGTATGATGTTTACTCTTAGGTTAAGCCCTAGTGAATGTTTTATATGCATGTGTATGCTTAGATATAGATGCACAATTCTCAAATTTCATTCTAGGCAATGCCTTTTCATTATGTAAATAGTTTTCTTCAATCAAAGTAGTTTCAATATTAGACACCTATAGTTATATCCAATTTCATGCCTATATTTAGAATTCTTTTAAGTTTTGGACATTTTTTCATTCTCATTTCCCTTCCTAAACTTAGACAATGAGTCTTCAAAGACATTCATCGCCTGTTTCAATGTTTCATTCTCACACCTTGATACGTTAAGAACATAACTTCCATCAATGATCACATTTTTAGATATTTTAGTGTTATGGAAATTACTTTTCATCTATTCATTCCCACCCATGCATGCATATAGGTTCTTTTAAGCCTTTTTAATTGGAAAATGAAATTTAAAAATTACTATAGCTAAAACTATTGCCAACATTACAATGAGTTTGCGACAGACAGTCTCTTCTATATGTTATAAAAATTGTATATCAAGTAATAGGAAAAAAAAGTCAAAAGAGCCAAAATAAATTGAAAATGTTGCCGAAGATGCATGTCCAATAGTAGAGTGTGCTATTGTTTCTTAGCATATATGTGTTCACGTATTAAGTTGACAATCTAGTTAGCAAGCAGGTATTTGCTTACCTTCATATCTATGAAATGTCGACTATTTCTCTACTTCCAAATTATGTAAATGGTAAGTGTGAAGGCTATTTTATAGACGATCATGTTAGTTTTCCCAGTATTGGAGTTACAAATGATTTAGTGTAATGCATCCTCCTATTTATAACAACAATTGCTTAGAGGTAACAAGTAAAGTATTTCGCTCCAATTTGCTTTAGTACAACTACATAAGAAGAACACATGGTCCCTTTCCTCAACAGCTTCATTACAAAGAACACATGTAGTATCTGCTAAGTTACCATACCATTAGCTCATGGTTTGAAGATTATTCTTAATCGCAATCTATGTAATGAAAAAATCCTTGGGGCTAATAGTGTTTCTCTAAAGTAAATCCAACTATTGGACTATCGGGTGTCTATAAAACAGTTGGAAGCATGATCTTTAGGTGAAAATGAGTTTACGATTCAACATCCCTAAAATGGTGTCATCGATGTCCACTAACATCAGCTGAGGGAGATGTATCAAGAGGGTTGAAAAACATTCGAACTCACCTTTCCATTCTCCTTCTCCATTTGTAATCAGTGAGGATACCTTAAGATTGATTGGTAACTGGTTTCTTAGTTATTGAAATTAAGTGTGTTATGTTGAATGATTGGACTTATACCCAACCAATTATTGAACCATATCTATGTCCTTTCTCCATTCCCAATTTGATAATTAATGTAGGGATATAGGGTCTCCCTTATCTTCATTAATTGCTTAACAATTGGAGAGCTAGCTTTAGTGGAATTGACTTGCCATAATTGGAGAGCTAGCTTTTGAGCCTCTTTAAGCTTGAAGGATAGATTTTTCCTTTTTATGCTTATGTTTTTAAGGTTATCATTAAATTCATTATATATTAAATGAACATCGCTATCAATATCATTAGAATTAGGATTGTGTGTTACCTTATCATTTGCTATAGTGGTAAAGAACATATATCTCTTCTTCTTAATTGTCACTTTTGGATTAACGTTTATCATCCAAAGTTAATGCTTTAAGTGTTTTTTTTGTCCTTCTTCTTCTTATAAATTCTCTCTACTTCTCATTATCTTCAAGCAAAGTACATTGTGACTTTATATGTATATTGTAACTTTATATGGCTGGGTTTTCTACATTAAAAGCAAATAATTTAGAGGATTTATGTTTTAAATTAGTTTTACCTTCCTTGAAATCCTTTCTTTTGGATACTTTCTTCTTTAAGAACTTCTTGAATTTTCTAGTAAGTAAGCCATCATCTTCTTCTTTGCTTTCACTAATTGATGTCTCTTTGTCTTTGCTTGAATCATTGTTTAAGTCTTTAAACATTGAATAATTTTTCTCTAGAAACTTGATTTCTTCTTGCGTTTTATATATTAGAAGAGATCCAATAAACTCCTTTAATGGTAGTGTTTTTAGTTCTGTAACTTCTTATATGGTTATCACTATTGCTTCCCACTTCTTTAGAAGTGACCTAAGCAACTTTTTTACCATTTTGACTTAAGTATATATCTTTCCAAGAACTTTTAGAGTACATGCTATATATAGTTTCATCATACTTCATTTGAAACAATTTATATCAATTTGCTAGCATGCTTACTTTTCTTTTCTTTAGTTGATTGGTTCCATTGTATGTAACTTCTATACTATTCCAAATTTCTTAATTCATTCACACATAAAGACCTTATTGAATTCGTTCCTTCATAATGTGCAAAAAGGTATATACATACATATATATATATATATATATATATATATATAGCCCTACTATTCAAGGAAACTAATCTCTTATCTTGAAGTTCTCATTAATTTGGGTACCGTTATTATCAACAATTTTTGTAGGAATAAAAAGACCATTTGAAACTATTTTCCATAGGTCTACACTTTCATCCATTAGCAAGAATCTCATCCTAGTTTTTCATAAAGATAATAATTTTCGTCAATGAAAGGAATCTAGTAACGTTTTATTCCTCTTTGTTTAATGATGATGATGACGATCCTAAATATTCCATTATGAACTTTGCTACAAGATTTTGTTAGAAATGTTATCTTAATAGACTTGCTCTAATAATAGTTATTAATCCCTAATGACACCTAATAGGATGATTAAATTATGTGTTTATAAAATTCAAGAATTTTTCTAACAAATATACTTAATTAATGATAATCAATATAAAATAAATGAATAAATTGCTTAATAAAAATTAATTTAAAACTGAATAATAATTAAAGGGAAAGGGAAGAGATAATGTAAACTGATTTATAGTAGTTTGGCAGATAATACTTGCCTACATCCACTCTTAAGAATCTTCATAAAATTTCAATATACTTCTTCATTCAAGCTAAATAATAACTTTTATGCAATCTTTCTAAGTAAAGAGGAACACTTCTTACAATCTTCTTCCAAGTTAAAGAGAAATCTCAATCCCACTTGGAACACTTTTAAGTACAATATCCAATACCTAATCAAGGATTATAACTTTAAAATATCTTATTTATTCACTTGATAACTCCAAAGAGGATCACTAACACAAATATGGAACAATTATGCTCAAATAATTGAAAAATAATTAGATATTTGCGCAAAATATATACCTAAGAGCTTCTTGATACCAAAACCAACAAAAAACACCTATTTATAGTGTTTTGAAACCCTTCCTAGCCTTTGGAGCTAAGAAATAAAAGTAACAACCATTATATGCAGAGTGCCAATATGCATTAGAGGTGGTATATCCATTAATCATTAGAATACTAGTCATCTAGTATGTATATTTATTATCCAAAACATTAACTAATATTAAAAAACTCACGATACATTATATTTAACATCTTTAACTTATATTGGTCAACTAATAACCCATATAAGTCAATCAATCACTCAAAAAATATGATTTTAACAATTTTAATCCTCAAAATCAATTTTTAAATCCAATTATTATTTAAACTCTTTTAAAAATATTCCTTAAAGAGTTTCTAAATGATCAATAAGTTTTTATATTAAAATTGTAGCTTTAGTGTCTCTTGATGAACGTAAAAGCTCACAAAATAAAGTGAAATAAAATGTTTACACATGCTGAGCCTTTTAGAGCATCAAATGACAAAGTGAGATTATTATTAATACTATAAACTAAAGATTAATGTTGATAAGCCTTAATCTTCTTTTAGACTTAGTTTAATGTTCATTTTGACAGTTGTAAACTTTGACATCTTTTTATCAATTTTATATTCTATCTTCTTAAGTTTATGACTTCATTTTGTTCTTATATTACTTTCAATCAAAATAATAAACTTAATAGTAGTAATTATATTTTGTTATCATCAAAACACTAACGTTTAACAATACCCTTTTGACTCCTTTTAGATTTCCTTCTTATGACAAACTTGAAGTCCTTATCTAAAGTTGGCTTCCCCTAGCTTTCTCCATTATAAAGCTATCTTAACTGTTTATAGTAGGAGAAGTTACTTTTATATTAGGATATACAAGAAGAACAACTAGTGTTTCCTTTGTTAATAATACTAGATTCCTGATCACTATTCTCTTCAATAGTTTGTAAGTTCTCTTGCCTTTTCTTTAAAGATGAAGTGTTGACTTCATTATTTCGGAAAACTAAGCCTCAAAGTTTATCAAGACTTAATCGTGGAAAGGGAAGCACCTTTATGTTAAATATTGAAGGGTTGCATCATTTTTTTCATCATGTCTTATTTACTAAAGTATGATTATTTTTAGTACTTTCCATCATAACTTTGTCACCTTCCTTATTACAACTATTACCATACGTTTTGATATGCCTTAGCTCTTATAACTTATCTATAAGGAATTTTCTACCAGAAGGGAGCCAAACCTTTTTATGTTGAGCATCATTAGGTCTCTAGAAGTGAGACTTCATCTTTAAACAATTTTTCATCTTCTTCTAATCTTATTAAAGGTAATTTTTAAGGAGGCTTTGTTGAAGTCAAGAAGGCCACAAATCCTTGCATAGCTCACCCTCTTTGTAGTTATTGTAGCCTCATACGAGCATAATAGTTTTCTAATATACCCTTTAGTGGTATAATATTCTAGGGGAAAGCATGGTTATTTATCCATATAGAAATTTAGTTTTTCTTGAATTTCTATAACCAAATTCCAAGTTTCTATTTTTAAGTAAACAATGGGTTATATTAAAGAGCCAGAGCCTTGATTCTATGATTTTTTAGGCACGAGCTACTAAATCAAAATTAAAAAGAAACATGATATCTTCATTGAATAAAACATCCTTCAATCCATGGTACTTCTAATGCTTTTAAGCCCAATAATTCATAGCTAAAAATGGAGGTCTCTTATCAAAGATAAAATCAATCAAAGTACCATCCCTTCTAGAGACACCTTTTAAAATATCAACTACTAGTGCCATTATTAGAAAACAATCAATCAATGATGTTGGAAAAAAAATAAAGCTTCAAAGATGGAAAAGATTCCCTTGCAACTTTAATATAAAAATTATGGTTAATAGGCTTGAAAGAGACGTCAAAATTAGGGGAAACAGATTTAGAACAGGAACAAAAAGGGAGGGGGAAAGGTCAGTTGAGGCTTGCATTAATGGACTATAGGCTAGACAAGGAAATTCCTATAAAATTAGAGACAGAAGGCTTAACATATTACTAATAAAGGAAAGAAAGGATAGGGTCTAGCAAAAGTATAATGACAACTACATTGAAAGAAAGAAGAAGAAGATCGAACTGTTAAAATGAAAATAGATAGGTAAACACTGGATAAGGACCAAGAGTTTGAGAAAGGAAAAAACTACCTATCTATTAACCAAATGGAGAATATTGCACATAGATAAATGAAGGAACTGAAAATAGATGAAGGACATAAGCTACTAAAACAATTAGTTGTATGAGGAAGAATAAAAAACTAGCTTGGAGGAGGGAAGAAGAAGCCAAAAAGTAATAAAACCCAAAAGCAGTAAGGAGAAATTGGAGGAAGCATGTCATGACTCGGTATCACATCGAGCACATGACAACTGCCGCATACCCAGGCTAAGGACACTCATGGTATCCTTAATCTAACTATGCAAGGCTAACTGAATATCTCTCCCCTTTAAAATAAATTTGGGCAACACAATGGTTGTATTTTAAAAATCCCAAAACTCAAGTAAACACCTGCATACAATTTTAAATGAACTTCTATATTCACATTAAAATTCTATCGGAACTTCTGGAATTTTAAGTCCACTTAAAAGTAATCTCAACAATAGTACCAAAAGTCCATACATAAGATCTTTTACAAACTATAAGACAGTCATGACTTAATTTATAAAGTCATAAAGCATATCAACATAACCAATCTAATAAAAACAATTCATGAGCCACTATACAACAAAAGTATAGAATAGATATTACCCATGTATAGTAATGACCCAAAAATGTCAGGAAAAACTGCATGATCCACTTAGAGCTTCAAACTAACTAAATGAACTTGCATGGTTTGAATGAGTATAGTATGTACTCAGTAAGGAGGAAAAAACATATATCGCAAATAGAACTCGATATACACCTCACTGAAAAAACATAGATCACAAATAGAACTCGATATGCACCAAGATGATATAATTAACCTATGAGGTGAACATACATCACATAGAAACACATAGGCTTAGCCTATAACTCTACATATACTAGTTAGGAACCATATAGGTTTAGCCTATCAATCACTTATCGGATGAATATAGGTTCCAGTTCTAGTCCACATAAGTAGAAAGACATCACATGCATAAATCAAATCTCATCAAAAAATAAATGTTAAGATAAGTCAAAACAATCATGTGTGTCATCACTAGTTGACTGAACTAATCTGCACACCTACAAATTCTTAGTGTTGGCTCGACTTTCATCCGTGGTGAGTTTAGACTATAGTCGACAAGAGTGTCATGACCCTAGGTGATAACCTCATCAGTTTCCAGACCTTAGGTATAGAATCACCCACAAGTCCCGTAGAAAGGTGTCGATACGGGGATTCAACTTTTATGTACCAACGTCAAAGGTACAAGGGTCGCTTAATCTGATGTGCCTAGCACACTATTGGCCAATAATTGCCTCACAAATCACAAAAATCATATAAAAATATTATGTATAAAAATCAAGATAGGCATTATGCCTTTATTTATTGGTCCAACTAATAAAATGAAATTGGACCATAACTCTAAGCTAAAGAGAGAACAAATACACGCAACATACATGACTCAATTATGCATATATAAATTGAAAACATTATTTAATGAAATAAAAGGAATCTTTTTCACTTCAAGTGCAAAGTTGTTTAAAAATGTAGCTTCATAAAATACAGCATTATCCTTTGCACTTCAAGTACAAGTTTGTTGAAAATAATATCATTTCTCAAAATATGTGATAAAACATCAGTTTCAAAACAATGTCATTTATTAAATACACAAGTTTACTAGCATTTACTTGAGATTTAGTTCTATTATGCATTACCTAGGTTCAAAATTCACAGGCAAGTCATCATATATGTCTTAGGATAATCTAATCCTATTTGAGAGATATGGTTTCCGAAACTCACCTCAAAAGAAGGTGTACACTCCCTTGCTTTAAAAAATTCTCGATACGAGCTCCCTGATTCACCACCCTGAGCCTCTATACATTAAAAAATACAATGTATTTACTACTTAAACATAAATTTCATATCTATGCACCATTACGTAAGTGTATAAAGCACAATATCACTCTCTTTAAACTATAGGATTCGACCATCAAGCTTCTCACATGGTTACTTTCTTACTATTTATATTAGCTTTTCTTTTGCATTTTCTAAGGTATTTAATGCCTTTAATCCAATACTTACTCATTTTAAAACATAATTAAGCACATTTTTATCCAAGCACATTATGTCATCATTCATCAATCTAAGCAACAATTCAAGTTTACTTTAAGCAAACGTGAAAGTCGTTTTCAATGTATATCGTTACGAATTCTTAAATCCTAGGCCAAGTTCACTTAAATATTTTATCAAACACCTAATGTTCATGAATTTCAAATCATATTTTCAAGGCTTTATCATGGTAATTCATGCTCCTATTTTGTTATATAACAAATACTTCTAATCAACAACACATTTCACCACTCCATTCAATCCAATTCCCTTCATTTAAGCCATATTCAACATAATTATACAACTCTTCACATTAATCTATTGCTTCTTCCATCACTTCGACTAAGCCTATCCAACATACTTCTTCATTTGTCATCATCAATTCACATTATACATGTACAATTAACACCATAGAATTCATTTAGACCATCAATTTCAAATGATATTCAAAAATTCACAAACTTTCACCAAAAGGGGACATTTCAATTAAGGCTTAAAGAACCATCTCCATGACACATTTCATTCATCTAAACCATGTTTCATGCATATTCAAGCATAGAGAAAAACATATCTTAACACCAAACTCAAAATCCTAATGTAGAGAGAGATGAGACAAAATTTACCTAAATCTTTCTTTCATGATATCTTCAAATCCTTTGAGAGTTTCTCAAATCTAATGATATATTTGAGTTCCTTGCCCATAGATTAGCTTAGAACACCTTGATTTGGGTTAGAGAATTAAAAAAAAAGGGTAGGGTTAGTAATAGATGAAAATTGGTCTTCTCCTCCTCTCTTCTCCTTTCTTCTCCCTTCTTGTAATTATAACAACATGTTTTAAGTCTTTAGTAATGGCATGCATGGCCTTACGTAAAGAAAGTTCTAGAATATTGACTCTTCTTTGACCAAAATATAGTGAAATTACCTTTTTGTACTTAGGTTATGTGCAATTACCATTTTATTCTCCAAACTTTTCCTAAATTTGCAATTAAGCCTAAAATTTGGGAATCACTAAAAAATTTATTTTTATTTTGGTCCTCGGACTTTTGAGAATAATAATTAAGACCCTTAAATTTATAAAATTACGTATTAATCCTCCAAGAATTGAAAAATTACATTTAAGTCCTTTGACTTTTAACAATTGGCAAATAAGCCCTTATGTAATCTTTCCAATTAAGCTTTCTAAGTGCCTAATAAGTCTATAAATCATGTCTAATCACCTTTAAGGCATTAGAACACATGTAATTCAACAACCATGGTCATATTCATCCAATGGAGTCAGTTGTCCACATTTAGAAGCTTATATGTTGGAAATCTTCAAGATTTCGCATACCGATGAACTATAAGTTCATGTTAGATCATATGACATTATTAGTCACTGACATATATACGCATAAGGATTTAAATACATCTTTGAACTCATATGTAACCATGTATATATCAATACACAGTAGTATCTCCAAGTGCAGAACAATATAAAAAGGCTCAGAGAGTCTAGTGTTACAGTGAGAGCTTGAATTTGAGCTAAGAAATATAATTGTTGCATTCATCATAATTGATGGTACTAAGTTTTGAATGAATGTTAGCTTGTGCGCTTAATGTTGCATTGTGTGCTACTTTTCCTCAGTAGCTTTGATGATTTTTATGCTACATCACCCAAATACATCTCACCATACCCTTGCCCACATTGCAACCTTAAAATTCCTTTAATTCATGATTATATATATGACTCTTAGTGGTGTAGAAATGAAATGATATGCAAAGTTATGGAATGTCATGATTATGAATAGTGTTTGAGTGTACCTATAGATCTATCTTATTTAAACATATTTTGTCCTAGTCTATCTTTAGATTGCTCAGTTTCTAAGGGTGATAAATGTTGATTGATCATGAGTAGAAGCGCTGAACATTGAGTTCTTGCAGCAGGTTTTAAAAGTTGTTCATCTTTGCTTATGACTATCTATTCTTGGGAAATATAGAAAATGAGTAAGTGTTTTGGTTTGTGACTTTGATTTTGAGGATTTTCCTGAGGATGGTCAAAAG
>JAOSBK010040801.1:0-20540 GCA_027568895.1 Erythroxylum shatona | reverse complement strand
TTTAAACCTCATACTTCTGGTTTCTTTATGTCCAAGGGACCTTTACCAGAACTGGTTTGACCTGCGTCAGCATGTGGAGAAGATTTGAACTTTCTACCTTTGAACTTAATAAGCTTCATCTTTATCTTCCTTTAAGCTACTTCAAGGATTGTAGGACTAACAACTTGAGTTTCTCCACCTCAGCAACACAATAGGATATCAAAGCATTAAAGTCTCAATATCTTCACCTACTGTGAAAATAAATTATTCTCGATAAGTATTCCATTACTCCCCTTTTCCTCTGTATACTTCATGGAGAATAATACTCTCATCAAGGCACTTGTCTCAAAACTAGATGAGATTGTGTACCTCTGGAAGACTTTATCAAGAAACTTCTTCGCTATGTCTGTATCTGAAAGTTCACTTTGCAGATGGTTAGGTATGGATTTCCTAATCGTCATCAGATATAATCTGTTAGACCGATCTTAGGCTTCATAGCCTACTTTATGAGCTATCGAGCTCATGGATGTAATTGAAGATGGCTTACCCATCCATATGGCCATTTCAACTACAACTATCTCCATAACCTTCAAAACGTCTTCCATCCAATTCTCCGTCTAATTCTTTATATTGAAACCAGCAAGGGTTTCAATGACGATACTGATTTAGTTGACTAAAAAGGTAACTTCAAGATGATGATCTTTAAATCAGCACCAATGGAGGACAACAGCGATACTAAAGCCATTGAATAGTATCTTTCCTAAAAATCCGATCACATATATTATGAAACACCTTTGGGCTGAATACATAATATATGCAATTAGATTTCCACACATAAAAGTGATCGGAGTACAAACTATCACCTCTCATGACACTACCACCTTTGGGTGAATATATCAGTTGAGCAACAGCCTTCCTCCATCTAATGCCTTGATGTACATCTCAAAATTTTATGTAAGGCCAACACCTTTGGGCAGAATAACCAAACATAAAATCAGAGACATCCCCCAACATGCAAGCAAAACAATTCAAAATATTGATTTGAAAGGCCACTTTGGTGACTACATTCTCATCAGCATCCAAAAGGTCTGCAAACACAAGGGATATATCTTTATATCATCCTCACATCCTTTATGGCCATATCGTATGTGACAATGCACCTCAATAAATGCAAAAATCTGAATGCACATTCTCATTGTCACACACATGTGCTGAAGACATTCTCCAAAAACTTCATTCGAGACTTTCGTAAATGAAAAATCTCAGTAGAGTGACTATCGTGCATCACCGGATACTGAACCGACCCCTGAGACACAATAACCTCATGTATCTCCCTTATGGCAAGTTCATTGCACAAAAATTCACTAAAAAATGTCTTCAGAATGTCTCAATTCTTATTTTCGATTGATTATCATACAATCCCGAACACCGAAAATGAGACTCAAGACACGAGACCTCATGTATCTCCCTCATACGAAGTCCGAAGCATAAAAATTCAATCGAAATCGGATTCAGAATACCTTAATTCCTTTTTCTGGAGTTAAACTTTAATTTATCACAAATGTAATAAATCCAGAAAAATGGAAAAAGATTACTTTATAAATGTTCCGGACCCGGAAACTGACCCAAAACACCTCGGGGTACCTTTACGGGAAATCTGGAATTTTTGAGTTTTTTTGACCACTATACAATTTCCGTACGATGACATCAGCCGTTGACGTCATCGCTGACGTCGCCACTGGAGCGACGTGGCGCGCCCGAATTGATGCACGCGTCGTCCGTACTGCGCAGTCCCATGCCTTGCAACAGCATCGAGGGGGATGTGACGCTCAACGGTTTTCCATGTCTCCGATGCCGGAGGCGATTTCTGGCATCCAAGGAGTCCTTTTTTGCTCCGTTTGACCCGTTTTCAACCCGTTTTTCGTAGCTAAGCTTATGTATACCACTTTTATGTAATTATATACGTAAAAAAAACTAAAAAATGAATCAAAAACTAAGGAAAACCAAATGAGATGAAAAATCGAAAAACCTTCGTTTCCGGCAATCCGATCACGTAACCGCTCTGATACCACATGTTAGTACGTAGTGGGAGCCTTATTACGTATCCCAGATCTACATGAAAGGATTAAAAATGAAGGTAATACAGAATACCTGGATTTCGGTTCCATCTCTGATTCCGATGCCGATTCCGAGCTCCAAACATCTCTGAATCTCCTGGGATCTTTAATGGAAAGTGATCACCGACTCACGGGCTAGGTCTTTCTACAGTTTCCTCAGATCATGAGCTTCCCTAATGGGTCAGGAATCCTTATGCTCTTGAATGAACTCTTGAGTAACTGCAGGAAACCTAACCTTTATATAGCTTCCATATCGGACTTCCCTATCACAAGGCCGATATGGACCCGGTCCACGCTAATCGGAACCCATTTTTCACTGGGACTTCGACCCATTAAGTTAGATCATTTATTGGGCTACTTTATTATCTTTATCTGGATCAAATGATGTAACTTAACCGATAATTTATTTAAAAATTAAAATTGCAATTAATATTAGTCCAATTTTATGAAACATGGACAAAATTGTCTGTAAAGAGAAAATTGTCTAACACTTATAGCTTTAATAGTCCTTATAATATGCTCCACATCATAGCAATTCCAAGCAGTATCGAGCACTGACCCATAATGTCCATAGAAAGGAGAGTGTCATATTTGCAGCCTACATGGCACACTTGAGGGTTACCCCAAAATGAGCTAAGAAATAGTCTCTAACCCACTCATAGCTCCCGACACCATCATTGTCAAGAGGCCTGCGGTGACATTGACAATAAGGATGGTGAGGGTGTAAGACTTGTCGATGCGATGGTGAAGTAGGGAAGCAAGGTTGGTGACGAAGATGGTGAGGGTTTTGACAGGAAGGAAGGTAGCGGAGACGTTGACTGCAAGTAGTACGAGGGGAGTGTAAAGTTCATTGAGAATTTGGGGAGGTATTGTATGATGGAAATGGAAAGGTAGTGGTGATCTAGCCTCCTGATCCTGCAGAAGAATTTAGTGGAGAGGAGGGTGACACGTAGGTTAAGCTATAACATGGCTCTTACCTTGGGGGACAGAGGATTTCATGCCCTTACCTTGGGCTAGATGTTGATATTGGAGAATGCTGACGTGGATCTTAAAGAGAGACAAAAATACGAAAGGAAAACACCAACGAGGAGTTTTGTTCTTAAATTCACACTTCTATGAGCCAAACAACATGATTCTAAAAAGGATTGAAATGTTAAGAAGAGCAGCAGATTTTTTATTTCGGTTATATTATATTTTATTAAATTATATATATTTATATAAATAAAATTTAATATAACAAAATTGAAAGACTGCAATGGAAACAAAAGATTTCATGTGGCTGAGAAGTTGCATGTTCCTAAAACCAAGTTCTGGATGTACATCATCATTAGAAGCTACCTGCTTCAGAGTTTGTACTTATAAAGAATATTTTAAAGAAAGAAGATTGTTATATACTAAAATCAATAACTCCTGAAAAGAGATTTGTAGTACCATCAACATTATTTTAATGACGAGCAGGTGCATAAGCATAATAGGGGTTAATGTGGTAAGATGACAATTACTAACATTGATGAGTTCTTTTGAGAACACGTGTTATTTCTTCTGTTGGGAGTTATATTTCAACTTTTTTTAGTACAATTATGGTTTTTTATTATTTTGTTCCTATGACTAAGTTTATGTCTATATTTAAGGGAAATATTTTTTATTCAATAACTACTTATGTGAAGTTTTTCTATAAACTATAGAGCAATGTGGTTTGGTGAAAGCAATAAATATGAGCTATAAAACTAAAAGACCATTTAACTCTTTATTTTTATATGTTTAATTTTTATTTCCTATTTTTAATCTTTATTTTTTTGTAAAAAATATTTAGTTAAGATTTGTAATAAAAAATTGTAAAACTTATTTAGTTGGGATTTGTAATAAAAAGACTAAAAAAGAAAACATTTTTAATGTCACGTGTTGTTTTTGGTTTTATTCTTATTATACTAATAAATATCAATATTATTTAATTCATTTTTATCATATCAAACTGTATTTTTAATATTCCATATCAATTTCATATAACAAAAATATGATATTTGATATAAAAATTACATCTATTCATTCTAATTAAATAATATAAGTAATGTTATGAATATTATATATATATATATATATATATATACTAATATCGAATTTGGTTATGGTATAATATAGTACTGTACATATTAAGGCCCAAGCTAGTGTAGTGGTCACTACAACAGAGTGGACAATTTGCTACGATTTCTTTAACGATGCATCACAAATCATCACAAAAGGGAGGTATTGGCACCGATTAACAAACATGTCACCCAAAGCCAAACAATTAGCCACGAATCACCAAATAGTTGTTAAAATTTAACATTTGACGATGGTCTTTCAAGTTTGTCGAAGGAGAAGCAACTTTGGCTACCAATTGACAATTTCGTTCCTAAAATTTGAGCTTTGTATGATGGATTTTATGTTTCATAGGCAATGCAATATAATTTAGTGACACTTAGGTTAATCGTCGATAGAGTAAACACTTTACGCAACAATAAGTATAAATCGTCGCAAAATTTGCAACGTATCGCGATGTATAATTGTTCATCAGTAAATTGGTAGGTATGCGCGATGATAGCATAAAGAGTCGTAAAATGTTGGATTTTAGCGACGAATTAATGAAACATCATGAAAAAATTAGACAAAAAAATTCATGTTACAATATAAATTCTTAGGCAAATTTTAATGAACTATTGTGTGTGATAGTATTCTTAAAAACAATAATGTTGAAAGGATAATTTTTAAAGCTAAACATAGGCACTAATCCTAATTTTATTTGAGATTTATATGATTTTTCATTTTTTTCATTTGTCTTGTTTATAAATTTGTTTAAATAAATGCATTTAGATTTTATAAATATATACCATATTACAAATTTATACACAAATGATTCTTTAATGATGCCTATTATACATAGTAGTACTACACCTTTGCTCATATAAAAAATTCATGAAAACATATTATTCAAATTTTGTGAATTAAATATATTTTTGGACATAAAAAGATAATCAAACCTAAAATTTTAATGCTATATTGGATGAAAATATCATAAATTTAAGTTAACTACTATTATTCTTAATCATTACTATTAATTAACAATAAAATAATACTACATATAAATATTGAAATGTGGTAAGCAATATATATATTATAATTAGATACATATGAAAGTAGTAAAAGATGTTAATTAGAAATTTAACAATTCTTACAAACAAAATAATAAATAAAGTTCAATGCCTACTTTTTAATTGAGAAGGAAATGAAATAATTATTTGTTTGGATTCCCATTGACACTAGAGTTGGTAGAAAAGGTGAAGAGGTTTCCAATGTTTGGATTCGCAAGAAACCTCTTTGCATGCTTCAAGCCATTAATTGAAACTGTGAAAGATCGTCGACCCTCATGGTCTGGTGATCTGACACCCTCTTCCAACTTCTTTGTTTTAGCTAAATTTGCAGAAGATACATTAAACGATGTCCCAGATCGAGTATGCTCAATGGTATTAGATGAATCTCACGTACTAAGCATTTCAGCTAATGAGCATAGAGAATAGAACAATCAAATATAAATCAAATAGTATTAGGAAGTCAAATTTGAACAAATGCATACCCGACTAATAACTTTATGATCGTCATTATGAACAGGCATAGTTTTTTCAATTGGCCACTATCTCGAGATAATCGATTTTCCTAGTGACGTATGAACCATCAGGACATCACCATTGCCTCTATTTCCATCTATGCTCTCTTGAATATCCGAGGAAGCTTAACATAACATATAATATATACAAATGGATGTTCATATAATTGCTTCATAATGAAAAATGAGATCAGATCGATCATGGAAGAAAAGGGGTGAGCAGTGTTTGATGAGGGGATTTGTTTTGTATTAATTTGTTCATGATCTTGGACAATTTTGCTACGTTCCTACTAGCGGAACTCATTTTCACCATCGTGAACTAGTCGCCATGTCTACATTTCGCGATGAAATAATGGTAACAAGTTAATTATGAAAAGTCATAGAAGAATCCTTATTTGAATATTCCAATACTCTAACAATGTATTAATTTTGTGATCTCATAAGGTTGAGATTGTTAAGTGTGTATATACTATTTTTAGCATATTTAGCTTTAAATTATCTTGCTAGTTTTGATCAACTCCGTTATATACAATTGTATACAAAAAGATTTGGACTTTAAGAATAAGAGTAATAGGTTGTTAGTTTTGGGTTTTAATTGTAATGTCTAATACAAAAACACAATTGACCATATTTTTGGTTTTGACCATTTGACTTTTAAGTGTTGTGTGGTAAGCTCTTCACCTCAGATTGGATGAAGCCCAAATCACAAATCCAAGATCTAAGGAACGTTCAATGTTACGCAAGAATGAAAAAAACAATTTAGAAGGTATTTCCACCACACCCACAGAATTTAGGAAGGATTGGGGGTGATAAAGAGTGGGTTTGATCTTCACAAGCACTTGCTTGAATGACAACCAAGTCTTTAAAGAATGCCAAAGGAGGATTTCTCTAAAGTAATGCAAAAGAACACTCAATTTGTTTTTTGAATATTGAATGAATAAAGTCTGCCTACAAGACATGGAATAAAGAGTATTTATAATAACCCTAATGACTTGGATGACTTTTATAAGGGTAGTAATTGAGTTTTGGCCCATTCTAGTCTAAAAGAAAAAACTTCCTAACAAATAAGCTTAAAACAAGATGATTAGGCCCAAACAAACCCAAAAATGTAACTAGGATTATTTAAGGCTAGAATCCACTTATTTAAATCCTAAATAGCATAACTAAAAGTTCTAAATAAATAAAATAAGAAGCCCAAGAAATTGGCCCAAAGATGCTCAAAACAGGCAAATTGTAACAATTGAGTTGTTTCAAGTTGTGCATCAGATCTAACCTTCTTCAATAAGTCCAACACATTGTTCTAAGCCTTGAATCATCATCATAAACCTTAGTGATATGTTCCCAAGTGTTTTAGCTTCTTCTCTTGCTTATAGATCCACCATCAGATTATTAAGAGCCTCTTTAGCATACTTAGCTCGTAACCTTGTCCTTGAACCTTTAAGATTCTCCAATGGATCTTTTTCCTTAATATCTAATATCACTTTGTTGAGCTTGTTTAAGTGTTTATCCTTGCTGCCCAAGCTCTCCAACACGTCCACATCCCAATCCTTCTGTCTTGCCTGAAGCCACTTGTGATGCTTGATCTCCATCATTCCCCCTCTCCTCAAAGGGATTTTTCCTCAAATCAGCTTCTTCATCTACAAAATCAAAAGGAGATAAATCAGCAACATTGAAAGTAGTATGAACATTGTATTCATCTGGCAAATCAATCTTGTATGCATTCTCATTGATCTTTTCCACCACTTGAAATGGTCCATCTCCACATGGGTGCAACTTAGATTGCCATTTGCTGGGAAACCTTTCCTTTCTAAAGTGTAACCAAACCCAATCGCCAAGTTTCAATATTACTTGCTTTCAACCCTAGTTTGCTTGCTTTTCATATTGTTGTGTCTTTCTTTCAATATTCTGCTTCGCCTTTTCATGAAGCTTTTTCACCAACTCAGCTTTCTTCTTTCCATCCAAGTTGTGTCTTTCACCAAATGGTGAGGAACAAGATTTGATGGAGACAAAAGATTAAAGCCATAAACGATTTCAAATGGTGGAAAACCAGTAGCACTATGTATGTGATTGTAAGCAAATTCAATGAATGGCAAGTATTCTTCCCATGTTTTCAAGTTTCTTCTAACTACAACACGTAACAAAGAACCTAGAGTTCTATTTATCACTTAAGTTTGACAGTCTATTTGTGGATAAAAAGTAGTAGAAAACAAAAGTTTTGTTCCTAACTTACCCCACAAAGTCTTCCAAAAATAGCTAAATTTTTTTGCATCATAATAAGAAACAATGGTTTTTGGAACTCCATGCAAGAGAACAATTTCATAAAAGAACAATTAAGTAATGTATGATGCATCATTAGTTCGATGACATGTAATGAAATGTGCCATTTTAGAGAACCTATCAATAACTACAAAAACTGAATCATGACCTTTCCTAAACCTAGGTAAACCTAAAAAAAAGTCCACGGAAATGTCTACCCACAGTTCACTAGGTATATGTAACGGTTTATACAACCCATAGGTTTGAACTTTTGATTTAGCTTGCCTACACTCCACACATCTCCCACAAACCCTTTCAACATCTCTCCTTATGTGTGGCTAGAAGAAGTGTTCATTCAAAATGTCAAGAGTTTTTTTAATACCAAAATGATCTATTAAACCTCCTCTATGTGATTCTTTAACTAATAACTCTCTCAAGGAACATTGGGGAATGCACAACCTATTCTTTCTAAACAAATACCTTTAATGCCCAAAGAACTTCCCAAATGTAGATTTCTCACATGCGTTAAACACATTACCAAAATCATGATCATCATTATACAAATCCTTAATATGTTCAAATCCTAATAATCTAACATTTAATGTGCTTAACAAAGAATGTCTCCTAGATAATGCATCTGCCACAATGTTTTCCTTTCCCTATTTATACTTGATCACATATGGAAATGTCTCTATGAATTCTACCCACTTATCATGTCATTTCTAAGTTTGTGTTAACCCTTTATACATTTCAATGATTCATGATCAGTATGGATAACATACCCTTTCGGCCACAAATAGTGCTGCCAAGTTTTTAATGCCCTAACCAATACATTCATTTCCTTATCATAAGTAGGGTAGTTGAACGCTGCCCCACTAAGTTTCTTGCTAAAATATGCAATTGGTTTTCTATCCTGCATCAAGACAACCCCTATTTTAACCCCACTTGCATCACACTCAATTTCAAAAGTATTGGCAAAATTAGTTAAAGCTAAGATAGGTGATGTGCTAATTTCTCTCCTTCAACAAGCTAAATGTCCTCTCTTGCTTATCCCCCCACTTAAATCCTACACTCTTTTTAACTATCTTAGTGAATGGTGCATCAATGAAGCTAAAATACTTTACAAACCATCTATAGAAACTAGCTAACCCATGAAAACTCCTAACATCACTAATTGTCCTAGGGGTAGTCCATTCCTTAATTGCCTGTACCTTTTCTTCATCTACTTGTATACCCTTTACACTCACCACATAACCCAAAAACACAACCTATTTAGTGCAAAAAGAACACCTTTTCAAATTAACATACAATTTCTCTTCTCTAAGCACATGCAACACTTTATTAAGATGTTCTACATGCTCTTCAAATGATTTGCTATAGACCAGAATATCATCAAAGTAAACAACCACAAACTTTCCAAGAAATTCACACAATACATGATTCATAAGTCTCATAAAAGTGCTGGGTTGCATTTGTTAAACCAAAAGGAATTACCAACCATTTATACAGTCTATATTTAGTTTTAAATGTTATTTTCCATTCATCTCTTTCTCTAATCCCAATTTGATGGTAACTAGATTTCAGATCAATTTTGGAAAACAAACATGCACCATACAACAACTTATTAAGCATATCATCTAACCTAGGGATAGGGTAATGATACTTTACAGTGATTTGTTTGATGGTGTGGCAGTCCACACACATACTCCATGATCCATCTTTCTTTGGCACTAATAGGACTAGAACTAAACACGGACTGAGGCTCTCACGTACATAGCCTTTTTTAGCAATTCCTCCACTTGCCTTTGAATTTCTTTGGTTTCCTCCGAGTTTGTTCTATATGCTGGTCAGTTTGGCAATTGTGCACCTGGTATAAGATCAATTTGATGCTTTATTCCTCGTTTAAGTGGTAATCCACTCGGCATATCTTCTTGTAATAGATCATCACAAGCATGCAAAATAGAAACAATAGCACTTGGAAAATCATGTTTAGTAAGATACTCATGGGATAAATAAGCTTCTTTGTACAGAAAAAGTGCCATTTGGCACTTGGCCAATAATGCATCTCTCTCATCCCCCACTCTCGCAACCATGCTCACGCTTTTCCCCTCGTGTTTATCTCCTATAGAAGTGTTTCCTAATGTGTTTGATGTTTCCATAGGTGTTTGCACTTGTTTATTACCACTCTTTTCACTCAACCTCACTTATTCTCTCTTATGAATTTTCAATTGATCTTCATAAACTTGCTTTGGTGAAAGAGGAGTAAGAGTGTATTTCACTCCATCCATGCTGAATGAATAACGATTCTTGTACCCATCATGGATTGCTCGTCGATCAAACTGCCATGGACACCCTAACAATATATGCCCATCTTGCATCACACAAAACCTCATCCTTATACCTCCCAATCTTAAATGCAAATAAAACTTGCCTAGATACCTTCACCTTGCCCGATTCGTTAAGCCACTGTAGATTGTAAGGCATAGGATGTTTGATAGTTGTTAACCCCAATTTTTGAACCAACTCAACACTTGCCACATTCGTACAGCTCCCTCCATCAATTATAAGACTGTAAATCCAATCATTGATAGCACATCTTGTATGGAACAAATTCTCTCTTTATTGGTTCACTTCATCATCATCTTCTCTAATTTGAATGCTTAAGGCTCTTCTAGTTACCAATTATTTCCCCTTTATTGGTTGCTCTATCTCGGCCTCATCTTCACTTTAGTCAATATTTTCTAATTCAGACATGTTTGTATATCCCTCTTCTTTACTTTCAGACACATACTCTCCATTCTGAATTGTCATTAACCTCTTGTTTAGGCATTGAGATACAATGTGATCTCTTCCTCTACAGCGAAAACACTTGATATCTCTACTCCTTAAATTTGAAGAGGATTCAAACTTGCCACTTTATCCTTGTGTTGTTTTGGGCTTAGGTGTTTTAAACTAGCTATTTTGAGCTTTATCTTCCTTTTTACTCGACTATTTACTCCAAGATGTAGTTCCTACACTAGAAACACTTACACAATTAGTATACTTCTTTTTAAGTTGTCTTTCAACTTTCATAGCCATGTGTACAAGATCTTCTAACTTCACATAATGATATAGCTCCACTACATTAGCAATTTTTGTTTTGAGTCCACAAACAAACTGTGCCATTATAGCTTCTTTGTCTTCTTCTATGTTTGCTCTTGTAGTATTCCTCCACGGTTTTGTTTCCTTGGGTCAGAATTTGTAATCTTTGAAAAAGATCTCTATAATATGAGCTTGGTACAAACCTCCTCCGCATTATGGTTTCATCTTCTCCCAAGGGCTAATTGGTGGTTCTCGGTTTCTCCTCCTAAACATAATATGTTGATCTCACTAAGTAACAGTATAAGCACTAAACTTAGAGGCTACCAATTTAACCTTCTTCTCATCAGAAAATTATGGAACTCAAACACTAACTCAATCTTCAGTTTCCACTCTAGATATACATCTGGATCCATCTTTCCAACAAAGGCAAGAATCTTCATCTTAATGCTACCGATGTTGCTATCCACTCTAGCCTCTACTCCCCTCTCATTCCCATACCCAACTCTTCCTCCAAAGTTTCTATCCATTCTCCCTCTACCTCAACCACCTCTATTCCCCCTATAATTCCTAACTTCTTCAAATGTACTAAGTTAGTCATCATCATCATCAAAATCATAATGGGTGTTCTGAGGTTTAGGTGTCCTTTCCCTTGGGTTGGATTAAGAATTAAACTTTAAAGACTTTTCTGTCAACCTCACGCTTATGTTCTTCATCTCCCTAAACATCCTCTCAAATGTATGTTATTGTTACTTTACTTCCAATGGATTAATCTCCCACTCTCCACCTTCAGCCACCTCTTTATCTTTACTGGAAGATGATGAATTTCTATTATTGGACACAATTTAGAACCTGCAAGAAAAAGTTAGTGGAAAATAGTCTCTCCCTCACCTGTTTGCTCTCTAAATCATTCACAACTCACCTCTTAATATCCTTACTCTAGAAGTTCTCTATAGACTAAACTTTTATTCCAAGAAGAGCAAGTTCCAACCTTTACCCTTTCAATTACCTCTCCCAAGAGGCAAATTGATGTAAGGAAAACAAGAAAACCCGATAAAGAGGCCAAAGAAAAACAAAGTTAGCAATTTGGATTTTTGGAGACTTTAGGACCCCCATAACTTTAATCAAAACAGTCAGAATGTGATTTATGTGTTCTATCAAAGAAAGAATGTAAGTGACATTTTTAGGTAACAAAGGATGCAATTGACCTGTATAGATAAAAAAATGGATGAAAATACGTGTTTAGGTCATAAAAGGGTGTAAAAGATGTGTTTAGATTGGAACACGATGTGAGTGACCTATTTAAATTAAAAAAAGGATGCAAGAAACGTGTTTGGATTGGAAAAAGAAGTAATTGACATGTGTAAGAAGGAATAACACAGATTTTAGTAAGTTTGAACAAGTTTAAAAGTTATTTTGTTGATACTATTAAGAACTCTGACTGGATTTGTTTCTTTTCTATCTCTTTTATCTTCTTTTCTCTTTTTCTTTTCCTTTTTTGGATTTTTTTGTCACTTCTTTTTTTAACTTTTGAACAAAAAGAAACTTAAAGAAAACCATAATCAAGAACAAGATTCAAAATGAGAATTGCAGGATTTAAAAGATTCATCAAGAACTCAAAAGATCAAGCCAAACTCAATTCTTTGAATGCACAAGTTTAGAATCAGCAAAGAAGATTATAAAGATTGAATTTATCCAACACGAGAACTGAAAGAAATGGGCAAAAACAAAAGAAAATGATGGAATAACAAAAATAAGAAGGAAAACTCAAAGACTCAAGAAAACAAATTCAAGATTCCAAAAAGAATCAAGAAAATTCAATAACTTTTAAAAGACAAGAAATTGAACAAAAAGAAAGGAAACAAATTAATTCAAACCTTGGCAATAGAGATGGCTCTAATACCAAAAATTGATAAGCTGTTCACCTCATATTGAATGAAGGACAAATCACGAATCCAGGATCTAAGGAATGTTCAATATTACACAAGAATGACAAAAAGAACTCAGAAGGTATTTCCACCACACCCACAAAATTTAGGAAGGATTAGGGATGATAGGGAATGGGTTTGATCTTCACAAGCACTTGCTTGAATGAAAACCAAGTCTTTAAAGAACACCAAGAAAGGATTTTTCTAAAGTAATGCAAAAGAACACTCAATTTGTTTTCTGAATATTGATTGAATGAAGTCTACCTACAAAACACAATTAAAGAGTATTTATACTAACTCTAATGACTTGGACAACTTTCATAAGGGTAGGAATTGGGTTTTGGCCCATTCTAGTCTAAAAGAACAAACTTCCTAACAAATAAGCTTAAAACAAGCTGATTAGGCCCAAACAAACCCAAAAATGTAACTAGGCTTATTTAAGGCTAGAAGCCACTTATTTAAGTCCTAAATAGCATAACTAAAAGTTCTAAATAAATAAAATAAGAAGCCCAAGCAATTGGCCCACAGATGCTCAAAACAACCTAATTGAAACAATTGAGTTGTTTCAAGTTGTGCATCAAGTCCAACCTTCTTCAACAAGTCCAACATATTGCTCCAAGCCTTGAATCATTATTATAAACCTTAGTGATGTGTTCCCAAGTGTTTTAGCTTCTTCTCTTGCATATAGAACCACCATCAGATTGTTAAGAGCCCCTTTAGCATGCTTAGCCTGCAACCTTGTCATTGGACCTCTAAGATTTTCCGATGGATCTTTTTCCCTAATATCACTTTGTTGAGCTTGTTTAAGTGTTTCTCTTTGCTTCCCAATCTCTCTAATACATCCACATAATCCTTTTGTCTTGCCTGAAGCCACTTGTGATGCTTGGTCTCCATCATTATGTGTAATCACAACATCATTACATGTTCAAATAAAATCATTTTGTTAGATACATTTGTATACTATAAGTGATACAATCAAATGTAAATCTGTACATAAACATCTGTTGCAGAAGTAGCCTTCATTCAAGCATTTCATCAAATAGTTAGGAGGCGTTTATCAAGCAGATATGGAAGGTGGGAAAAAATGTCAACTCATATGCATCCAACACATAAGTAAAAGAAACTATCTTCCAAACATGCAAAAACAAACAAAAATCCAAACACCATAAGCAGAACGCAATAATCACAATAAACTCATACACATAGTAGATAAACAGAGCACAAAAAGGAGGCTTTGAAAATAGAAAAGAAGAACAATACCAACATAGGTAACAACGCTTCTTCGATGGTGACAAGAAAAATACAAGATATGACCACGACAGAGGGGATGAAGCTTATTGGACAGTGAACAAAGAGGAATGTTGATGGCTAACACAAAAACTAAGAGATGTCGTTTTCTGTTAAATAAAACAGTGTTGTCTTGGATTATGCAAGGAATAAATTTACCATTTGGCATCAATGTCCATAACCGTCATGAAATGGTAATGGCATGAAGATAAAATTATATTAATTACCATATATATTATATGTATTGTGATGTAATTAATTACAAGATAATTACAATAATGTAAACAATGGAGTTCAATAAATTTTGGTTATTTTAAAAATTTATACGAAAACAACACAAAATTAATTTGTAATACATAAATAAAATTTGGTTATTAATGTCTTTTAAAATATATGATTTCACAATTTTATGTGGTGTGACAAATTCTAATTACGATACATAAATTAGGTAACATTTTGTAGACAATTTATATTACAAAAGGAAAATTCTATAAATATAAAATTCAAAATTAATTAAATTTTATTATTAATATCTTTTAAAATATGTGAGTTGGTGTCACAAACTCTATTTACTATATATAAATTGTAAACAATTTTATATTATTGATATATTATAGGAAAATAGAAAATGTACAAAAAATGTAGATTTAGCGACTATTTTAGACAATTGTGGCCAAATCTTATATTTAGTGACTTTTTAACAATGTCATCGCAAAAAATTACATTTAACAATGAATTTAAGTCGTAAAAAATTTAATTCTGTCACGACATATGGTGAAGTTTGTAAGAATTGTTGTCAAATATATTGAACTTTTAAAAAAAATTAAATGATGTTGTTTGTGGTTGTCAATCGACTCCCCCCATCCCCCTCATTTTTTCCCACTCTTTTCCCTCTCTGGCTTGTTTATTTTGTTCTTCATTCTCTCCTAGTATCGACGAGCTTCCATCTTGTTTGGATGCCCTTCTTCTTTGTGGTGTGGTTCTGTCTTCTTTCCTTCATGTAGGTACATCGTGAGGTGTTTAATTTTGGTTTTATTTTGTGCTTGTTTGGACGACCATGGGATGTTGGGTGAGGGTTAATACATTGAGTTTTATTCGTTGGTTTGGGTTGTCTATGGTTGGAAAACAAATTGGATGTGTTAATGTTAGTGATGGAAGGGAAAAGAGGAGATTTTGGTTGTGAAGTTAGGACGAATTTTTTCATGCATGTAAGGTATTTGATAAATTGACTGTTACATTGAGGAATAATTGATGGGAGTGTTCTGCTATTGTAGGTACTTCAATTTGCTAATTTTGATCGTCTAACCACTTTGTTCTTCCATTGACTTGATTTATGACCTTTTACGTGGAATCTTTGATAAATTAACTTATTAATATCATTTGTGAAGCACACTAAATGGTTAAGAAAAGTGAAAGGTTCATTCAAAAGCAAAAATGATGTAATCTTACAAACTGTGTGACTTTTACATTTGAACTTGTTTAGTAGCTAGTATAGGAGGTAGACATTATACTTTTTTGTAGATACACTTAAGTGATTTTGTTACTTTTAAATATGAGTATTTTAATGCTTTTGTAGAGAATGATAAAATAATACAAAATTAAAAGGGAATTAACCATGTTGAAAGTGATTATGATAACAGATTTAGAAATGAGAAAATTGAAACATGTTGGGAAGGTAAGAGAATAGTTCATAACTTCTCTACATCTAAGACATCATAATAAAACAGAGAAAAATAAGGCACTTAAAAATATGTATATAACCATATTAAATAGAAACAATTAATAAGTATTTTTAGAATGAAGTTGTAGTAATTGCATGTTGTATTTTGTTTGAAGAATTTCTTTTTCTCCAATCCTCTTTCTTTTTGTAGTAATTGCATGTCAACAAGCCTGAAGTTTCAAGCTATGTGACCTCACTATTGAAACAAAGGCCCAAGGACCATCATTATTAGTTGCATAAATTCTACAAATCTTTTCCTTTCGATGAGGAGACAAAGAGACACGTTCCTGAATGGACATCTCAAGAAAATTGGAGTCAAATATGTGATTATTGGGCATCTACCAATGTTAAGATTTGTCTTCTTTCTCTTCACATTTACTTCCATTAATATTGTTACCAAATTTAATGAATATTTCTTTTTTTTATAAAAAATGTGAGAAAGCCAAGGCTAATAGGGCAAAAAATGAAGACTCCTCACAACACTGGCTTCAAATCATTTGTTGTCATACGAACTGAATATATAAGTTCTTTTATTATGAGTCATAATTATAACAACAATTACATTGTTATTTATTTTTTTAATTCTTTTTTCATAATACAGAGTGAGAAAGAACTACATGGACAAGAGTGTGATAGGATCACACTCTACAAACTAATACACTATAAGGAAGGTGAAGGTTAGACGTTTGAAGAAGCACATAATAATTATGTAAGTATAAAATTTTGTTTCATTGTTATTTTTATTTTTTTATATCGTACTCACTAATTATATTTGAATTAAATATTAATTTTGTTTTGTAAAAAGTAGAATAAGATGCGGGAATTATTGAAAAGATCATTATCTGATGGAAATGAGTCAAATATAGATGACATTTGCAACAACGTACTTGGTACAAGATCAAGCTACATTAAAGGTCTTGGGTTTGGCCATAAGCCAATTAGTTCTTCCTCGTCACTACCAACATATGTAACGATGCTTCAATAAGAGAACTAGTCGCTTAAGGCTAAATTACAATATAATGAAGAGAAGTTAAATCGTATTGAAGAAAAATTAAAACACAACGAATGAAAATTAGAACGTACTGAACGACAGTTGATTTAGCTTAAAATGATGGTCAAACAATTACTCAGGTCAAAGTATGTTAGTAGTAGTGACGATGAGGAGTCTTAGTTTGTACATAAATTTTTTGTTAACTTTTGTAACTAACACTTAATTACATTTTACTTTTTTATATAAAATCCTTGTACTTTTTAATTAGTTGTATATTTATTTATATTTACTTAATTATAATTCAAACAATGTTACCAATAACAATTCAAACAATCTTAATTATAATTCAAACATTGTTAAAAATAATAAGATGTATTAAAAATGTTATTAATTATTATAATTAAATAAAAAATTTAAAGAAAAAATCAAAATTCATCACCAAAACTTTTTAGCTACAATTTCAAAATTTTCACCAAATATGTTTAGCTACATTTCAGAAAATGTCTCCAATAAACTTTAGTTGTGTTCACAAAATGTAGCTAAATATATTTTGCTACGAAAACCAAATCGTCTATAAAAATTATTACCTATGCATACATTAATGAAGCTAACAATGTTTGATATGCATACATTAATGAAGCTAACAATGTTTAACCATCAAACAACAACATCGCAATATATCATTAGCGAAAATTTCCTTTATCCTCGGGTATACCTTTTCATGATAGATTTCTGATCAGAGCAAAAAATTTTGGGCGACGATTTGAAAAAAAATGTAAACAATATTTTTCGATCGGGCTTCTGTGACTATTTATGAGATGAATTATTATCGTTAGCGACGAATAGTTACGTCATCAAAACCATAGTCTATTGTAGTGTGGTGCATATAAGGCCAAGGAGTTGAGGAAGTGATGGTTATTTAAGACTTGGTGCCGACGATGGAGAGCAGTTAGAGAAAATGAGATGAGGGAGAGTGTATCTTAGTAAGGCAAGCTGGAGACAATGAGAGGAGAGGGAGAACGATGCAACTAGGGTTAGGTAGGATTGTTTAGTTTTATTTTAAATTTGATCCATAATTTTTGAAATTTGCAAATTCGGTAAATACCAATATTTTTGGTATCGACCAGTACCAATTAGCACTGACCATTAGTTGTTAAACCCCAAACATTTCTTAGAAGTTAGAACTGGAAATAAGAAATTTTGGTGATTAGTCATGAGTATAGAACAAATGAATGAAAATTCTTAAACCAAGAAATGATAGGTAAGGGTGAAGTAGCAAATGAGAAATGTAGATAGATTCATGTCTTGCTTTGGTGTTTTTGTGGATAAGAAATTTTGAAATGGGAAGAATTAAGGTGAAAGTTAGAAGTAGAATGAAAGCAAAAAATGAAGTTGAATTTGTGTAGTAAGTTGATGAAGAATATGTACATATGTGTATGTTCTGTTATTGGTGATCATGATTAATCATGGACTATATATTTTTCTTTGGATGATATTGATTTGAGATAGAGTTGAGAATGAGGAGTAAATGAAGTAGAAAAGGTGGTCTTAGTATGAGTTGGGTTAAGGAAAGATTGTGAAACAAAATGGGTGGTTGATCTGGAAAATATTCATAGCGTATGCTTCAGTCTTTTAGCCATAACTTTTTCTCTAGTTATCTAAATAAGATGATTCTTAATTTGGATTAAACTAGAAACATATGGCTACATTTCCTATAAAGACATTGAATTTAAATTTTATCTTTAAGAATCTCAAAATTTGTCATGAAGTTGAGAACTGGGTACATTGCATAGGTGGATGAATAAAAAATTTGTATTCTGAATTTGAGGGCAATTATGGATCTATCTAGGCTAGATTAGAGAAAGTTGTCTTCTGATAAGTTGTAGATCTTTCTTTTAGTTTTTCAACTATATATAGTAGGAATTTTTGGACTTCTAGACTGAAAGTTATGGTCCTTGTAAAAGAAGATGTACTTTCTGCCTTTTTGCTTCTTCTATGTTTTGTATCTTCTATGTTTTGCTTCTTTTGTGTTTTGTTTCTTCTGTCTTTTGCTTCTTCTATGATGACGTCATCTTCTTCTGTATTTCTTTTGTGATGATGTCATCTTCTTCTGTGTTTTGCTTCTTCTGCCTTTCGCTTCTTCTATGATGACGTCATCTTCTTCTGTGCTTTGCTTCTTCTGTGTTTTGCTTCTTCTGTATTTTGCTTCTTCTGTGATGATTTCATCTTCTTCTGTGTTTTGATTCTTCTGCCTTTTTGTTTCTTCTATGATGACGTCATCTTCTTCTATGTTTTGCTTCTTCTATTTTTTCACCTAGCCTATCTTTTGTTCCATTTTTGACCCCTTAAACGATAGAATCTGTCTTTGAGGTCTCCATGAAAGTTGTAGATCTTGAAGTCCTCTTTCTAACCGTATAAAGAACACCTTAATCCGATATCTTTAAGGAAAGTTATGGTAATTTTCCCACTTTTTCTGTCTTTTTCTATTCTTCTGCTTTTTCATTTGGTTTCATATGTACCTATCTTCTAGTCCATTTTTGACCCTTCAGAAGATAGAATCTATCTTCAAGGCCTTCATGAAAGTTGTAGATCTTGAAGTCATCTTTCGAACTAAAGAACACCTTAATCTGATATCTATAGGGAAAGTTATAGCAATTTTCTCACTTCTTCTGTGATGACATCATCTTCTTATGTGTTTCTTCTGTGATGACGTCATCTTCTTCTGTGTTTTGCTTCTTCTGCCTTTTGCTTCCTCTGTGTTTTGCTACTTCTGTCTTTTGCTTCTTCTGTGCTTTGCTTTTTCTATCTTTTGCTTCTTCTGTCTTTTGTTTCTTTTGCTTTTTGCTTCTTTTATGTTTTGCTTCTTCTGCCTTTTGCTTCTTCTGCCTTTTTCATCTGGCCTATCTTCTGGTCCATTTTTGACCCTTAAGAAGATAGAATCTGTCTTCGAGGTCTTCATGAAAGTTGTAGATCTTGAAGTACTATTTTGAACCATATAAAGAATACCTTAATCTGATATTTGTAGGGATAGTTATAGCAATTTTCCCACTTCGTTTGTCTTTTTCTATTGGTCTTCTTTTTCATTTGACTTCATCTATACCTATCTTCTTTTCCATTTTTGACCATTCAAAAGATAGAATTTGTCTTTGAGGTCTTCAGAAAAGTTGTAAATCTTGAAGTCCTCTTTTGAACCATCTAAAAAACACTCAAATCCGATATCTATAGGGAAAGTTATAGCAATTTTTCCACTTCTTCTGTCTTTTTCTATTCTTTTGCTTTTTCATTTGGTTTCATCTAATCCTATTATCTGGTCCCTTTTGACCCTTCAGATGATAAAATCTGACCTTAAGATCTTCTTCAAAGTTGTAGATCTCAAAGTTTCATTTGAAATCGTCCCAATATAATCTTAATCCAACATCTCTAATGAAAGTTATTGCATTTGTCCCGAGACAAGTTTGATATGATTGAGGACCAAATCTTGTTTGATTCTTTTGGCCATAATTTTGCTATCCGACCTCCAAATGAAGTGATTCTTGAACCCTTA
>JAOSBK010040745.1:0-20573 GCA_027568895.1 Erythroxylum shatona | reverse complement strand
AAACGAAATACATGCATATATGAAAGGAATACCTCATAATATATTATTAACAAGTCATAATGTTAATACATGAATCATAAATATCCATTGGCCTAGGACACACTACTAACAAAACCTTCATATGAGAAAGATAGGGTTTCTTGTTAGTCCATATCTCATATGGAGTAACATCAACTGACTTGGATGAGACTCTATTTAATACATAAACAAAACTTTGGAGTGCAAACCCCCAAAAGGAATTCGGTAAATTCGCTAAACCAATCATAGACCTCACCATGTCTAACAAGGCTAGGATTCTCCTCTCAGTCACGCCATTATGTTGTCACGTGTAAGGTGGAATCTACTGGGACAATATTCCATTATCCTCGAGATAATCCAAAAATTCTTGGCTTAAATATTCACCACATTGAGTTGATTGAAATGATTTAATACTTCTCCCAAGTTGTTTTTCAACTTCATTTTTGAATTCTTTAAACCTTTCAAAGGCTTCACTCTTATATCTCTTAGGATACACATATCCATATCGAGAATGATCATCGATAAAGGTAATCAAGTATATGAAACCATCTTTGGCAGGTATGGACATCGGACTACATAAATCAGTATATATTAGGTCTAAAAGCCATCATATGCCTTTTTTTGCTTCAAGGACTCTAGATAGGCCTTACAGTTTCTCTTCTAGTGGCCAACCTTGCCACAGTGGAAGAAAGTTCTCTTTGAGGCAGTCTTTTTTGCTTTCTTGACACCTCTCTTAGGCCCTGCAGACTTCTTCTTCTTTTGCCTCTTTTTCTTCAAACCAAAAGAGTACACCATCATCATAACCTTGTCCTTAGGGATAGATGGCTTAACTACCTTGAGCATGTTGACCAACTTAGGAATTGTGATGGATATATTGTTCATTCAATAGTTAAGTAAATATTTTGTGAGTAACTATTAGTTAAACCTATTAGAATTAAGTTAATACTTAATTCATGATCCAAAACAAAACTCAAGGAGGCCAACCGCTTGATGTAGCCATTCATCTTCAGTGCATACTATACTAGAGATGTCCCTTCAACCATCTTGAAGTAGAAGAGCAATCGCAAAGTCTTAAACCTTTTGAACCTTGCCTTGCTTATCAAAGAGCTCCCTAAGATGATAAACTATGGTATGAGCATCTATAGCCTCGTGTTACTTTTGTAGCTTTGCTGACATAGTGGCTAGCATAAAACAAGTAGCCATCTTGCCATCATAGAGAAACTTCCTATATTCCCTTCAATCATCATCAGAGACATTGGCAGTAAGGGGATCGTTAAGTGGTTCTTCCAAGACATAACCAAGCTTCTCAAACTTGAGAACTATTCTCAAGTTCTTGAGCCAGTCAAGGAAGTTTGGTTTAGTCAACTTGTTAACTTACATCAATGATGTTAGATTCACACTAGTACTCATGGTGTTGACTTGGGCAATGGCAACCTTTTGTCAAAGAAAGAAAATTAAAATGTACTTAAATGCATGTCTATAAGGACTTTAATAACGTGCATTATGGCTCCTACTGTTTTCATGAATTCATAACCCTCAATTTAAATCTTAGAGAACTCATAGAGAAATTCTCCTAGTGGGTCGACATCCAATATTTCTAAAAATGACCTTAGGTTTGCCCAACAAGCCACCTTAGTCTAACCAGTAGGTATCGATCATACCAATTGCATGTCCAATTTAACTATCAAATCTAGTGTTATCGACTGTTGATATGTGTACACTCATTACGCTATCAACTCTTAACACGTGTACATCTAATGTACAGTACCCAACTTTGCTTCTATCCACGTTGATCTTGGTTTTTCCCATCAAACCAATGCTTCTAATTAAAACCGGCCTATTAATTTGGAACTCCTATTTCCATGGTTTGAACATATCTGTGTAAAGCGAGCTTGGGTTTGCCCAATAACTCTAACTTTAAAAGGAATTTGGTTCTTGCTATATTAAATAAAGGCATTAGTTTTAATATTCTAAGTGAGGGGTTTCACTAAGGTCTCATCTAACTTAGAGGGTCTTATACATATAACTTATGTGTGTGTGTGTGTGTGTGTGTATAACAACTCTTAACTTTAAAAGGACTTTGATTCTTGCCATATTAAAGAAAAGCTTTAGTTTTAATATACTAAGTGAGGGGTTTGACTAAGGTCTCATCTAACTTAGATGGATTAACTACATGGCATGATATGGACTACCCTGTCAAATTGGGCCCAAGTCCATATCCATCCGTCATGCAAGCCCACAAATTCTCCTAACCATGTATTCTCTAATACATATATGTAAACACATCATTTTCGTTTTGACATATTATGGATCGTAACCTAAAAGGCCTAATCCAACACTTAGATTTACTATCTTCCTTTTACTAACTTAGCTAAAATTACTATTATATGTTATTTCATTTGGAATTAATATTAATCTAATTAACATGAATTCCTAATTCTAGAAACTAATCCATAATTAATTTACCTTAAAATAATTATTTGATGTCCAAAATTAAACAACTTCAATTTTATCACACATGCCAATTTTTCTAGCCTTACTATAAAATCTATTGCTCTATTAAATTAATTCAAAATTAATTTTGATAATTTCCTAAAATTTATAGAACATCAAATCATCATTACAAGCATTCATTTCATGATGAGCAAAATAATTTAGGAAAATAATATGACTTATAAATTCTTTTGGAAATCAAATTTCATTCAAAATCATTTAGGCATGCATCAAACATCAAATTAACACATTTTTATCATGTAAAAATATTTTTAAGGTTCTAGAACTGAAATATAAACATGCACAAACATCAAATAAAACAGATCCTATAATTTCTGAAAAACTGTCAAGATATGAAAAATTATTTTATAAAATTATTAAATTTTTTAATAATTCTAAAAAATTGCAGAGGCATAATCACATCCCAAATATGTTCAAATAATTTTTCTAGAATCAAATTCCATGAAAATCATGAGTAACTTCATTAGTTTGGCCAATAGACATCATATGCCCAGCAGAAAGACATATTTCATGCATGTTCTTGTAAATCCAAAATTAAATATTTTAATCACAATAAAAATATTTTAAATCACACTGAATCATTCACATAAATCTTATAAGCAGATTGTTGAAAGAATATCATGGAAAACATTTTTATAATTAATTTTGAAAAAAAACATTATAGTATCATAAGTTATCACAACCATGAAAACAATTTTTACATGTTATGTATTCTACATAACAAGGCACAAGATGAATCTGATATTATTGTAAAGTTTCGGTCATGTATCTCATACATAATATATGTGAAATATATGCATCAAAAAATAAAACGAAACCCCAAAAATTAGATCTACTTTTACATATAGATCTAGAAAACGAAAACATGAAATGTAATATGTTTATATACATTTCCGATGATCTCCTTCGTTCTTTAATTGTCTCTGTATTGGGTTGTCTTAAACCACAACAATCAATGTAGACTATCTCTAATGAAAGTCCACATGAAGATAGAAGGATGAAACCTCATTAGTAGATGGCTAGAATTTTTTCTTTGCGCTAGCAAAGATATGAACTCTTGTGAGAGTTAGATAGAAAAAGAGTGCGTATATAAGATAGATCCTTTCTTTCACTTGTGTCTTATATAAGATGCACAAAAATCATCTCTATTTTCTACACCATTTGGCCTTCCTTAACCACCATCACTAATGGAGAGTTATGGGAAGTTAATGGTCAAGAATAACATGCATTAATGGAAGTTTGGGCAGTTAATGGCCAGATTGGCAGCTAACAACACTTGTTTATAATCCATCCCATATAACGTTTTCTACCACGATCACATCGTGATACAATATCGAAACACTCTCTTATATCTTAAATCTCCATTCAAGACCATTTTACTCATCTTTCATATCTCCTATCTGTGTGACACATTAAGTTCCTGATTATGTTGGCCACTTGAATTAACACTTAATTCAAGTAAATCAAGAGTGGTATCTAGCAACATGTCATGATCCCCAATTGATCGAAAAGTCAGTGGTTTGACTACGAATAGTTCCATTTGCAATGTTTCCATACATTCCATCCTCTCATGATTTATACCCCATTTGGTTTAGAGTATGGTCAAAGTGTCAACTCTTACTAGACTGACTACGTCACATCTAGTTTAAGTGATATTAGATCTTGTCCTAAGGATCTCATTACTTTATGTATCATTGAAGACTCTCTTCATGACACATATTTACTCTGGCCATAGACTCCTGAGTAATGACCTCAACAAGAGGCTATGGGTATCATCTCCTTCTATAAGGATTGATGAATTCTTTATTGGCTACTCAATTACCTTCGAATACCTTAAGCTGTACCCAATCACCACCCTATGAGTAACCCCTGAAAAGCAACGGTGAATGGTGTCAATGCACAGGATCAATATTTGAGATATTCTTAAACACCCTAAGTCAAAGGATACTTACACCATTGCTATGATGAGACTATCATTGACACTGGAATAGAATATCCATATGATTGTCTAATAGTAGGTCAATCAAATGTACTTACTACCCTTAGTAGGCATTTACATGTTAACTCTAAATAAGTCATGTCTATAGTTTATGAGATCTACTACTTGATCCAATCAAGGATTATAACATATGCTAGTTTATCTGTATTAATGATATCCCATCTCATTAATCCTATGACTAGGGAAAGTTTAGATACAAACATAATTACACATAATGGGAATCTCATTGTTATGGTCTTATTATGATTTCCTCTATGCTATGTGTTGTATCAAGGACTTCACTTAATCAATTTAAGATCAACATCAAATCCATAAGCATATGAAAATCTAAATAATGAAAAATGCCTTATATTAATCATAAAATGATTTGTACAATAAGTGTTAAAGGTGATTGCAGAGAACTTCTCTAACACTTCTTTCTTGTTTTGAATCTCCTTATTATTTCATTTTTCTTAGCAATCATCTTTCACACTTGGTTCCTCCATAGCACTTAGGAGTGTGATATCCTTCAGTTGTTCTATTGGGTTGGCCTCTGTATTGCTTGGTAAGGTACTTATACTCCTAGAAAATATAGCATTAGCAAGTTAACCTATCTGTACCTCCAAGTTGTGGATGGATGAGACATGGTTCTTCACTATCTGATCAAACTTTGCTTCCATCCTCTTTTGACTTTCCTCTTAGCTCAAAAATATCCTCTTTTATTTATCTTCTTTATTTGCCATTCTAGACCCCAAAACATCCATCAACTTGTCCTTTTTGTTCTCTAAGGGTCCAAATCGATCTTGCTAAAATCCTATAGGTCCTTGCAGTCTTACTTGGAAACCTACATTGCTAGTACTCTATGGAAATTTTGGGTGGTTTTTCCACCTCAGATTATAAGTATTCAAGTATGGATTATTACCTCACTATGGTTGGCCCAAGTAATTTACGTGTTTAGTGCTACTAACTCTCAATAAAAAACATTTTGTTATGCAATGGTTGTCTTGCCTGCATAACTCACACTGCTATTGCATACCTTTGGCTGTAGATGAAGATGCTCCTTGCATGTTACCTAACTACTTAGTGAGGGTTGTGATCTGTTCTTGGCTACTTCTTTCACTTGACCACAAACGACTACTGCTCACCAATTCTTCCAAAAGGTTATAAGTTGCATCTATCATTTTTCTTATTAAAGATCCTCTTACAATTACATCTATGGTTCCTCTTGTGCTCTAATTTACACTATTGTAGAATGTTTGCAAAAAGGACTCCCTCAGTAGGTTGCGGTAGGGGTAACTTCTCTGTAATTCTTTGAACCTCTCCCATGCTTCATATAAAGACTCCCCATCGCTTTCTTTAATGATCCTTATTGTCTTAATCAATGGGAAATATTTAGCGAGAAATGTCTGGGCTAACTATTCCTAAGTATTAATTTGCCCTAAGCTGATTGAATTGTACCACACCTTTGCCTAATCTCTTAAAGTGAAAGAAAATAGTTACAACCTGTTGGCATCATCAGACATCCCATTAAACTAGAAGGTGTTGCAAATCTAAAAAAAGTTGGCGAGATGGGCGTTAGTATCATCATTAGACAACCTATAGAACTGCACACTACTATGAAGAATGTTGACGAGTGCCTACTTAATCCTGAAATTGTTAGCTTGAATCGTTGGCCTTACAACTTTTTGAGGACTGAATCCTGGACTTATAAAGTCCATGAATGTCCTTTCAACCCCTGCTTGTTCTCCTTCTTCCGCCATATTTCTTTGTATAATGTCTTGGTGCTTTGCTCTTCTCAACTATTATTTGTGCCTTATGATATCTACTAACTTTTTGTCACAAAATACATTTTTCGTTCGTTTGTTCCTTGTGTTCATGCACCTATAAATACGCAAGCAAAAGTATTAAAAAGTCTTAAATCAAAGTAACTCAAACTAAACAAGATGATAAACTATCAATCCCCAGTAGCTGCGCCAAAAACATGTTGAATGCAAAACACACTACTAGTCTTACTCTCAAAACTGCAAGTATATAGGTCATACTTATAGTTGAAAGTGGATATCAATCCCATAAGGATTGTGTTTGGTCATCACTTAATTCAAGTTATTCTTTGTTTAAGAAATTGTTTCAATCAAATTTAAAAAGATAAGTAAAATAAAGGCAAACTAAAAGTAACAGGAAAGAACATAACCTAAATCAAAGTTGTAAACCAAGACTTGGAGAAAATCAAGATTAAACATTAGGACTTGTCATTATCCCTATTTGCTCCCCTTTGATTAATTGATTTAATTTATGCATGGCCGAAGATTTCATAAAATTCTAGCTACCCTCTCTTAAAGGGTATCAAAATATCACTAGTTAAATAAGTTAGAATTAACTTTCGGATCTCTCTACGTGTAAAGCCTTTCCTAAACATTCAACTAGATATAAAGCTAACTTATAAGGAATTTATTGATTTATTTAAATCTCTTCCTAATAAATCAATAACTTGTTATTTATAGGTCTATTAATCATCAACTTTCATTATACAATTAACACAGATTACTAAGCTCACTCTCTCGATTTATTGAGGTTTAAGCACAATAAATAACACAAACATGTATATCATTAAATCAATGACCAAAGGTTCACAAATAGTTTAGCAATAAACCCTAAAATTGTTTTAACCAATCGTAATATCGATAACATCCCCAACAATCAAATAATCCATGATCAACATGTTATAAGAGAAAGAAATTGAAATAAGACTAGATGGGGCAACTCCTCCTGTTCTTTGCCCAATCTGGAAAATCTAGATGACGGGATGCTCTTTGCCCAATTGGGAATGAAACCTTGAATCTGCCCTATCTCTAGGCTCTCAATCTATCATTTATCTCTAGGAAACAAGTTCCACAACCCTCTGGCGACTCTCGAGATTCTATGTCTTATAAAGTCACAAAACCTAAAATAATATATAAAACCCACGAGTCTCTACAACTTTTAGTTCCCACGATCGTGGGAATTATACTTGTGCTTCCCACGATCATTGGTTAACTTAACATAAACTTTCTCCACAGATTTTCCACGATTATGGAAAGCATTCCCTTTTCCATGATTGTGGGTTCTTATTTTTTTAACAGCTCCACTTCTCTTCTCTTCTTTTCTCTTGGTCCCTAGCTCAATCATAAAGGTGTCCACCCACCATTCCTAAACCAAAATGATAAATTCCTACCCTAAACCAATATCAAACACAAAAAACAACCATGAAGATCAAAGTAAACAAAAACACACAAAATAAGTCCTAAAATACAATAATACTAACCTATCATGCAAGAAACACATACTAAATACTAAAAAAACACATATTAATTCACAATTAATCAATCGGAGCTTTGGGTGCGGTTATATGATGTAATAACATCATCATGTCTTGAGATAGCTTAATCAAAGCCTCCCTTTGAGCTAGAGGTAAAGGAGGTGACACTTCAGTTTCACCTCGATTGACCCCAGAGGGTCACGATATAGATGGATTAGATCACACAAGATTATCATTCTCTGCAACGTCATCAACGACTTCATGAGATCTTTCCATACTCAAATCGAAAACAAAAACAAGGGACAACCCGCATTTGGCCAAACATGACTCTTATATCCAAGTATAAGTAATAGTTAAGTGTTGTTTAAACCAGGATCGCCTAAACCATCACTCTGATACCAAACAATGTAACACTCATTACCCCCTGGGAGCATATATAGATGCTACACAAAACAATACTGAAATAATCCAAAACATGCTAAAGCATTTCTCGAAACTCAAGTAACATACATTTCATTTCATAGGTTGAGTTATATTCAAAACATAACACACACATGGTAATTATTATAAGCAAGCCATAAATCTAAATCCAACCTGTATTAAGTTTATTACAAATCATCAAACAAAATAAAAATTCCAAGTTGTCTCATAACAGAGCTTGAATATATCAAAACTAATAATGTAGGTGGCCAAGCAAGACCACCAAGACCTCCTTGGTTTCAACAAGACTAACTTGGGTTATTGATGAACAAAATGGATAAGTTAATGGATGTCTTGGGTCTAAACTAGCAAATCAAGAGGAGAATCAAAAGAGGATGATTGCAATCCAGAAGGAAAGCCAAAAGAGGATGGAGGCAAAGTTTGGTCCAATTGTGAAGAACCATGCCTCATCTATCCTTAACTTAAAGGTATAGGTAGGTCAACTTGCTGATGCTTTATTGTCTAGAAGTGCAGGTAGCCTATCAAGCATTACTAAGGCCAACCTAAGGGATAACTCAAGGCTATTACACTTCAAAGTGGCAAGCAGGCGGAGGAACCAAGAGGGGAAAGGCAAGGAGATAGAAGAAGAGAAAGAAAAAGAGAGGCCTTATGTACCGTCACCACCCTACAAGCCTAAACTTCCATATCAATAAAAGGTGAAACAACATCAAGTGGACACTCAGCTTTCCAAGTTTTTGGAGAAACTTAAGAAGCTTAAAATTAACTTGTCATTGGTGGAAGCCTTGGAGTGGATGCCCAAGTATGCGAAGTTTCTTAAGGATATTCTGACACATAAACACATTTAGGAGGACAATTATATGGTAACTTTGATAGAGAATTGTAGTTCAATCATATCAAGCACAATGCCTTCAAAACTACAAGATCCAGGGAGTTTTACTATTATAAGTTTTGCTAGTGACTTTGAATTTTTTAAATGCTTATGTGATCTACAAGCAAGTATTAACTTGATGCCTTTGTTTCTTTTCAAAAAATTGGGACTAGGAGAGGTCAAGCTAACATCCATGCTAATTCAATTTATAGATCAATTCATCAAGAGGCCATTCGGAGTTGTAGAAGATATATTGGTAAAAGTGGATAAATTTATCACTTCCTATTGATTTTGTATTGTCCATTAATTTTGGGTAAGTCTTATATGAATACTATTAGGGTATTAGTTGATGTGCATGAAGGAAAACTTGTTTTGATAATTGATGATAAGTAGGCTGAATTTAACATATATTAATCTTTGAATGTTGTGGATGAGTGTGTAAAGGAGTTTAAAAAGGAAGTTGATGAAGTTATTGAAGTGCATAAGGATCAGAGTATGAGAGAAGAGGAATTATGTGAGGAAGTTAAGCTAGAGAAGTTGGAGAGAATAGATACACACACAACCTTTTGTTGTTAAACCCCCCACTTTAGAGCTTAAACCCTTACCATCCCACTTGCGAAACACCATTTTAATTAAGAACCATATGCTACCCATCATTATCTCTAACCAACTAGATTATGAGTAAAAAGAGAAAGTGGTGGAGAGCATTAGGAAGAGGATGAGAGCCATGGGGTGACAAATATCTAATATTAGGGGATTGGCCCCAATATGGTGATGCATAAGATTAACCTAAAAGAAGGATGTAAAACTATAAGGGAGTGACAGAGAAGGTTAAATCTAAACATGTAAGAGGTTATGAAAAAGGAGGTAATGAAGCTTTTGAATGCGAAAATTATTTTCCCCATTTCAAATAATGAGTGGGTGAGTCTGGTGCATTGTGTGCTTAAGAAGAGAGGCATGATAGTGATGGAAAATGAAAAAGGTACAAAAATTTCTACTAAGACCATCACAGGTTGGAGAGTATACATTGATTATCAAAAGCTCAATTTGGCCATCAAGAAAGATCATTTCCCTTTACCTTTTATGGACCAAATGATTAAGAGGTTGGTTGGCCATGCATTTTACTATTTTCTTAATGGATACTCAAAGTATAATCAGGTGTTTATCTACCCATAGGATCTGGACAAGACCACTTTCACTTATCCTTATAGGACTTTCGCTTATTGGAGGATGCCTTTTGTTTTATGCAATACACCTACCACATTCCAAAGATGCATGATGGCTATATTTGTGGACATGAATGAGAACATCATGGAGATATTTATGGATGACTTCTCTATCTGTGGAGATTCTTTTGATCATTGCTTGTTTAATTTAGATAGAGTGTTTCAAAAATGGGAGGAGTCTTATCTAGTATTGAATTAGGAGAAGTGTCATTTCATGATCCAAGAGGGAATTGTGTTGGGCCATAAGATCTCATATAAGAGGATTAAAGTGGATCGAGCTAAGACCAAAGTAATTAAAAGGCTCATCTAGTGGGTGCTTTTGCTCTAAGAATTCAACATTGAGATTAATGACAAAAAGGGAGCAAAAATTATTGTAACAGATCACCTCTCGAGATTTGAAGGAGGGAACTAAAAAGAAGAAGATGAAATCAAGGAAATCTTTCCTAATAAGGCTTTAATGATGGTAAAAAATCCTTTTCATCTTTGGTTTATAGATATTGCAAATAACCTCTCAGATGGTATTCTTCCCTCTAATATCTCTTATCAACAAAGGAAGCATTTTGTGTTTCAATGTTCTAGCTATATTTGGGATGGACTTGTACTTTATAAGATATATGCTAATAGTGTGATTCATAAGCGTGTCCTTGAAGATAAAATGCCTAAAATTTTGATGCAATGTCATAGCTCCCTTTATACAAGGCATTATGGAGCTAACAAGACTACTGCTAAGATCTTATAGTGTGGATTCTATTGGAAAACCTTGTTCAAGGATGCTTAAGATTTTGTGCTAAAGTGTGATAGGTGTTAAAAAGTGGGCAACATATCAAAGAGGGATGAGATGCAGCTTTCAAACGTCATAGAGGTGGAGTTATTCGATGTGTGGAGCTTGGATTTTATGGGACCATTCCCATCCTCCTTAAGTAACACATTTATATTGGTTAGAGTTGATTATGTTTCGAAGAGGGTTGAAATCATAGCTACTCTAACCAATGATGGAAATATGGTGCAAAGATTTATCAAGAAGATTTTCACAAGATTTGGAGTGCCTAGAGTGATAATCAATCAAGGAGGTAGTCATTTTGCAATAAACCCTTTGAAGATCTATTGAAAAGATATAATGTGCATCATTGAGTGGCAACTCCTTACCACCCTCAAATGAGTGCCTAAGTGGAGGTGGTGAACAGAGAGTTAAATAAGATTTTAGAGAAGGTAGTGAGCACTTAAAGAAAGGATTGAACATTAAAGTCAGATGACACTTTATAGGCTTACAAGGCAACTTTCAAAACACCCATAGGTATCACATCATATCGACTTGTGTATGGAAAGGCTTGCCATTTACCATGAGTTGGAGCATCGTGTCTATTGGGTTGTTAGGAAGTTAAACATGGGTTGGAAGCTAATAGGTGAGAATAGATTGTTAAAACTTCATGAATTGGAAAAGTTGAGGTTTGATGATTATGAAAATATCAAGTTTTATAAGGAAAGGGCAAAGAAGTGACATGATGCTCACATAAAAAAGAAGGAGTATAAGAGTGGGGACTAGGTGCTTTTATTCAATTCACGACTTCGATTATTTCCTAAAAAGCTCAAGTCAAGATTGAGTGGCCCCTTCAAGGTACTTCAAGTGCTTCCCCATAGAGCTTTGGAGTTGGAAAATGACAAGGGTGAAGCATTCAAGGTCACCGGGTATAGATGCAAGTCATACTATGGAGGGACATACTCACAAGAAAGGGAAGTCATCTCTTTCCTTTATTCCACTCTTTTATGAATGTATGTGGAATTGTCAAGCTAATGACCTTAACTTAGCATGTTTACCTTTCTTTTGTATGTATTTTTTTACCTATTTGTTTGATTTAGATTAAGTTTGGTTTGAGTTTGCTATGATTTCTTTGCTTTTACTTAGTTTTTTTAAGTTTAAACTTGTTTTCTCTTCAAATTTTTTGTTGTCTAGGTGATTTTGATGTGTTTGCAGGTTGCTTGAATGTCGGGAATGCATGATCATTCCTACAATCATGGGAATGATCTATTTCCCATGAATGTGGGAAGGCTTTCTAGAAACTTTTTGGAGCTTAAACCTATAATCGTGGGAAACACGGGTATTCCCAAATCGTAGGATCCTTAGCCAAAATATTTTTAAAACTCTATCTTTCTTTCTTCCTTCTTCATCTTCTCACATTATCTCACTCGGAACACAACACCCACTCACCCTAACCATATAAATCCTTCATCTTTCCCCTAAATCTTGATATTTTTCCATCATTATTCACTTCTTTAATATTTTTTTCATATTGCCCACTCAAGAATACAAGAATTTGGTGAGTCTTTTCCTTTTTCTCTCTCAAAATTGTGCTCACCTCTCTCTTGACTATTTTTGTAGATTTTTCTACTTTAATGACTCCAAAGAAGATTGTAGCCTGGAAACCAATTGACTAACTGCGCTTCCAAATCTTCGAAGAAGGTAAACTTGAAATTGCAGACACTTTTTATGCCCATTCCCTATTTTTTTGGAAGAAAAAGGTATAAGATTCTGAGACTTTAAAGATAGAGAGTTATTGCCTCCTAAGTACTTTGATTTTTAACTATTAGACACTCTAGGATTGAGGTGTAACATTGAAAGATTGACTACGAATATTAGTTTGGGTCATTTAATTCACTGTGATGTACTGATATACCCCATGATGACTACAGAATTTTTCACCAATGTGTGCTACAATCCTAAAATGGACACATTTTGGTTTAGGATAGGTGGCCATGCATATAAGCACGATTATACTATCATTCATGCACTCTTTGACTTATCTAACACCAAAATTCTAGACGACCATGATGAATTTTATGTGGATGATTACTGGAAGAGCCTTACGGGTGAAAACATTTTTTATTCTAGAATTGAACCCAACACTTTGATTCATAGCAATGAGCACTTACTTCTTCATAAGTTTAGGTGCTTAATTGTTTTTAACAAAATTGAAAGCAATAAGTGTTCAGTTAAGGTTCTTTCTTTGGTATATGGATCATAAAATTAAAGTGAATACCTCATACTGCATTTTTCAATCTATTATGAGTTGCATTACTAAGAAAAGCTTATACTTTGGCATGGCTTACATTGTTACTACTTTGGCTTCGTTTTACAATCTTGATGTGAATAATGTGTGCACAGCTAGTTGGATGTGTTTGATGTACCTTATTTGAGACACTCTGAAATTTTAGAGCCCCATTGTATAGAGCTCTGAAATCTGCAGATGCGCACTGCTGTTAAGAATAGGAAGGGCAAGGATGTAGCCACTTATTAACTATCCACCTCTCAGGTGCTCCTAGAGCCCCTAGAAGAAGCAGGTAGAGAGGAACTAACCATAGCTACAGATGTCGACAAGTTCCAACAAATCCTTAACAAAGTGGCCATAAATCATCAGCAAATGACACTATAAATTAATGAACTTAGCAACTAGATGAGACAAGTGCATAAGGACCAACAGTACATCAAAAAGAAATTGCTTAAGTTTATCCAGATGAAGAATATTAATGTACCTTCCCCTACGCCTTCACCACCACAATCTCCATGAGCTTTCTTACCCTTTACATTTTACAATGTTTTATTTACTTTGTTAATTTTTTTTACTTGCTTGTTTGTATGATGTTGTGCTTTATGTTTGGATTCCTTTTGTGGTTACCTTGTCACATTGAGGACAATGTGCTATCTAAGTGTGGGGAGGTAACATTTGCTTTGTCAATTACATTGTTTTAGTTTGTTTTATTCACTATTTGTATTTTGTTAATTAGGATGCATGTTTTAGACATATTAGGTTGTTGTTTTTTGTTGTTTTGTGTAATGTAATAAAACCACACTTGAATCATTTTGATTTGTTTTGCCATGAAATTCTGTCATGCTAGTTGGAATGAGATTGAATGCATATTTGAAATCGAATTAGGCTACTTTAGTAGAGAGTGAACCATATTGAGTGATGACAAGTAGTTGGTTGCATAAGCTTACTCAGAATTTGACACTTAAGTAATGAGGTAGTGTATAGAAGCATTTGAGCCTATATATGGAATTGAGCATTTATGACTTCACTCTATGGTCATTTCATTTCCTTGTTTGTGCAATGCTTCCTTAGGCAATTAACTTAAGAACTTTCTTTGATTCGATTTAAATCTACTCGATGCATGCTAGATAGAAATAATTAAGGCCCTTTTTACGTTAACCTTTAGCTTAAATGACCTACCCTTGTTATTATCCCTTGTTAGTTCCATTGAGCCTTTAACCCTTTTGTTTCTTGAAATACCCCATCTTTTCTGGATCGAAAACAAAAGCATGCTATTGCATCCTTAACCAATTCCATCAATTCAATCTACCATTTGTTCTCCTTGGAAACTTAGTTACCTAGATCGTTTGGTGGGAAAGGAGAAGAAATCTTGAAGAGATTTTTCTTAGTTGAAAGAAGCAAAAAATGAGACCCGTCTCATTCAAGTTTCTATTAGGCTATGCAAGAGAGAGTGAGACAAAAATGCAAGAAGCCTTTTTCTCTCTTTCTCAATTTTGGTTATCATGAAATAAAGAAGTGATGTGCATCTAATGCATCACTTCATTCTTTAATCAATCATAAGGAAGCCAATAAATGAGACTCTTCTCATTTGTTTAAGATGTCTATATGAAAAGATCAATAATCTAAATGAGACCCTCTCATTTTCAGTTATGGATGAAAGAACGAAGAGAGAGTACATCAAGTGCAACTCTTCCTTTCTTTATCAAATGAAAGCTAAAAGGTCACATTAAATGCCATCATTAAAAGACATCCACTAAACCATTTAATGATAAGATTTTGACTCCATTTAATGATGATAAAGCATAATAAAAACCATCTTTAATTTAGCAATTCAATGGTGCACATTTAACTAAAAAAATCAAAATATGCCCTCCCTTTTTTAATAACTTTGTTTCAATTTAATTAATCTAATTAATCAAATCAAACCAAAGTCTAGCCCAATATTAAATGTTCATTTTGGCTTTTAATTAACAATTAATTAGTGCAAGACCAACATTCAATCATAGGCTTTAAAACATCTATTTATATTTCCTAAATTTTTTAAAAACCTTCCTAGAAGCCAAATGGGGAATCTAATTGGACTTATATAATTCAAACTCCAATAAGCCCATAATTAATTTCATCTTATTATAATTGATTCTAGCTTACTAACCAAATGTCATTTCACCAAAAACAATTAGTTGAACCATTGAATTACTAAATATTATTAGAACATATGTTTCAAATAAGATATCCAATTGCAAACTTTATTAACCATATTATAGCCATCCGCACAATAAAGGGTAAAATTACTGTTTTGCTCTTATGTTGGTTTTTCCTTATAGATCTCTTATTTTACTCTATATGATGATTAACACAAAAAATCGCATTTTGGTTTAGTCACCAATCTCTATAAAACATTTAAAAGTGGTGAAATCACTATAAACTCTTTATTTGAGAGAATGTTCTGATACATGTTTCAATTAATAATTCACAAATGCATACACTAGATTGATACTCTGTAAAAATACATTCTGATCATATCAAGAATTATAATGAAACACATGTGAGTTCACCACTCATTAAGATTGTGGTTCGTAATAAAAGAATGCTAAGGTGTATGTTTTAAGATTAAAGTAACCACTTACTTTATTCTTTACAAACATACTTAATCTCAAATTCATTTAATAGTGCCATTATTGATGGTCAACTACTATCATGATAAGAAACTCATCATTCCCTTGAAGTAAACTCTTTTACTTACACGGAGATAAATCGCAACATTATAATCTAAACCATATTCAAACTACCAACTTGATTATTCAACTATAAATCAACGAATTTAGATTTTAATAATATATGTGTTTCTCATATAGCTCCATGTATAAGTCTATTACTTACAAAAGAATCTTCGTACCTTATGCCTAGATATATAATGCTCATACAAATACAACCAAACTCTTTTATTTTATTAATAAAAATATTTTCATTACAAAAGTAATTGGAAGAAGATTAGGATATATGTAAATACACTTGCTTTCTAGGGTATTATATTTACATAACTCCAACAATCTCCTTGTTGCCTTAAAGCAAGTTTGAGATATCCCTCATTCCCATCCTTGCTAGGTGACCCTCAAAACTCTTTTGAGACAACGTCTTCGTAAATGGATCAATAAGGTTTTGCTCTGTGGGAATGTTTACCACATTCACCTTACCACGTTGTATTATCTCCCTTATGAGATGATACTTTCTCTTAATTTGTTTGACAGCTTTATGGTTCTGAGGTTATTTAGAATTAGCAACTGCCCTACTATTATCACAATAAAGTGTAATGGCCTTTTTTGCCTCAGGAACTCACAAGCAGTAATATACTCAACCTCTATAGTCGAATCAACAACACAAGATTGCTTGACACTCCTCCAGATTGTGGCTCCACCTCCTAAAACAAATATAGAATCAGAAGTTTATTTCCTTGAATCAACATCTAATTGAAAATCAAAATCTGTATATCCTGTCAAAATAAAGTTACTTCCAGAAAAAACAAACATTAAGTTCTTCGTCCTGTGAAGATACTTCAGTATGCACTTAACTGCAGTCCAATGCTACTAGACCCTACCCTCAAAGTCTAGCATTTGGAGACATTTAACAGTCGAATCTCATTGTAAATTTTTTTAAACAATTAACACATATGCGGAAAATCGATAATCAAATCGGCTCAATTTATTTAAACAATTCCAGTCACAAAGATGCAAACATTATTGAACACATCAGAGTTTCTGTAATCACTTAGGCCTATTACAAAACATAATGCTTGTTTTCATAATATCTTTACATTTCAAAAAAACACCCCTTTGGCTTGTTACAAGATAAAAATACAAAATACAGATGATACAGTTGAATGCTTATGCTTAATATGATTCTAAATTACAAAATTTCCTGAACTAACTTCATTATGAAAGTCTTTAACTATCTTGGAGTTCCAATGCCTTGCAAGGATCGCTAATCTTCTCTTTTTGCACCTGAGGAGGGAAGCGTGGGGTGAGCTACATAGCTCAGTGGCTAACATATTTATAGCCATTGGCGATTGGCCACATATTCAAGCATATGTATATGTATATCTAGAAATTTTAGCATTTTGACTTCATTCAAGCAATTTAAGCATTTGATCAATTTAACTCAAACTTATAACACATAGCATAAACTTCAGCCATTAAACATGACACTTAATTATGCACCACTTTTGATCATCTAACGATGCAATGCACAACAAATGGCTCGAGGGTTCTGTGAACAAAACAGAGAAACCAAAATTTACTCCGTGAACAAAACGAGCCCATCTTTCGGATCTCGTGGGCCACAAGTGGGCAGCTGGGAGAAGGCTTTACATCGATATGCATATGACTACAAAACGGTTCCACTCTCACCCAAATAAATCACAAAATCAATGCTCAAAATCATTTTATCAAAATGAAATACTTTCATACTTTTCATGATCTTTCTTCTTTCCATTCAAATCAAAATGTCACAATACAATTCAATGGCATAACATTGATCAAAATCACAATTTAATTATATCAACATATCATGCTTTTTCCACAATATAACAAAATCAAAATCATCATGTATTTTCAACAAGTCAAATTCAAACAATTTAACACATATTCACACATAGGCAAGAATTTTCCCAATCACACAATAACTATAAATACATTACCCACTTAATTTGCTTGCAAAATCCAAGTCAAGGTTGTCTTTCCCCTTGCTCTTTGAATAGGATTCTCTTGGTTCCCTAAACCAAACCAAGTCTCATTCAATAGGAATCTAATTGAAAATCCCACAATGCAAAATTCTCTAAAATTGATTCTAGAATGCTTAAGCCCAAGCATTTTCTAGACTCCATGAACTAAAATCCTTCCAAAAATCCAAAACATCCAAAATAGTCTTACCTTGATTCTACACCACATGACGAGATCTTTAGCTCAAAGGGAAGCTCTTCTCTCTCTCTTCCTTTTTCTTTCTTGAACAGCTCTAATATCTCTTTTGAAGACTAAGAAAAGTTAAACCCTAGCTTATTTTCTCTTCTTTCTCTCCTTCTCTTTTCCTCTTTGTATTTCTCTCTCTTTTTCATGATACTCTTTCTTTTTCTCTTCAATTTTCGTTCTCCTCTCCTCTTAAAATGCAAGAGAACACTTCTTATTCCAATTATACCCTTAATGATTGAAAAATGTCTTATTTGCCCTTCCATTTATGCCTTATGTCTATTATGCTTAAGTGTCTTGCCAAAGGTACCTTTGAACATTTTGACATAACACTTTTTTCTAGAAAAGTGTTCCTCATTGTCTTAAGTTTCTAATGACACCAAAACAAATCCACTTGGTTCAGAACTCTAAAAGTATTGCCCGAAACATTTTCGGACTATTCTTATATTGAAATAGTACACTATACTTAACTTCCATCCATAATTTGAAAGTCTTAGAGACTGAATTAGATTTCAATTTCTTCATATCATTTGTATCTCCATGGCTCTAGTTTATCTTGAAAAAAGAATCATCTTATTCGAAGCTATACTGATGAAGACATCATTAAAATACCGAAGTATGTTCAGTGAAACATCCCATATGTTCAGTGAAACATCCCATTCATACTCTTCCAACTGTTACCCTTAATTTGATTCAATCCATCTTTTTCAAATCAACACCAAATGCTATAAAAATCCATTTATGGACATAGAAATATGTTAAGAAACTATTGGTTTAAGAATCACTTCATCTGGAGGTCAGAGAACTAAGTTATGATCGAAATAATCAAACATAATTTTGACCCCAATCATATTAAACGTGTCTCGGGACAAATGGCATAGCTCTCTCTACAGATATTAGATTAAGATCTACTTAGGATGATTTCAACGAGGGCCTTGAGATCTACAACTTACAAGAAGGCCATGAATTCAGATTTTATCATCTCAAGGTTCAGAAATGGACTAGACGATAGGATCAGACGAAGCCAAAGAAAAAAGCAGACGAATGGGAAAAAGATGATAAATTAGGAAAATTGCTATAATTTTCCCTACAAATATCTGATTGAGGCATTCTTTAGATGATTCAAAAGAGGACTTCTAGATCTAAAACTTTTATGAAGACCTCAAAGATAGATTCTATCATCTGAAGGACTAAAAATGGAGAAGATGATAGGTAAAGATGAAACCAAATGTAAAAGTAGACGAATGGGAAAAAGCAGACAAATTGGAAAATTGCTATAACTTTCCCTACAAAAATTAGATTGAGGCATTCTTTGGATGGTTCAAAAGAGGACTTCATGATCTACAACATTCATGCATACCTTAAAGACTAATTCTATCGTCCGAATGGTCAAAAATGAAACAGATGATAGGTACAGATGATAGTGTGTAGAAGGTCAAACATAGAAGAAGCAAAAAGTCAAATATAGACGATATGACATTATCACAAACGATACATTTTCAAATCAATATGACGTCACCACAAACGATACATTCTATGCTCCTAAACATTTTCACTTAAAAGGATCATAACTTTTGACTTCAATGTTCAAACATCTCATGCTATATACTGTTGGAAGGCTGGAAAGATAGTCTACAACTTTCTAGAAGACACCTTTCTATAATTCAGCCGAGTTCAATCCAAAATTTTCCTTGAATTTAGAACACGAATTTTACATTCATCCACCAATGTACTGTACCCAGATTTCAACTTCATGACAAATTTTGAGATTTTTAAAAACAAAATTTCAATTTGATGTCTTCATAAGAAATGTAGCCATATGTTTCTAGTTTAATCTAAATTAAGAATCATCTAGTTTGGATAACTAGAGAAAAAGTTGTTGCTAAACTACTGAAGCATATCTCGTGAACATTTTCTAGATCAACCACCCATTCCTTAACACAACTCATACCAAGATCACCTTTTCTACTTACATTTACTCCTAACTCTTAACTTCATTTCAAATCAATATCATTCATAAAGAAATTATAATCCATCATTAATCATGAACACTAATAACAGAACATACACATATGTACATATTATTCATCAACTTACTACATAAATTCAACTTCATTTTTTCTTTCATTTTACTTCTAACTTTTATCTTAATTATTCCCATTTCAAAATCTCTTATCCACCAAAAACACCAAAGCAAAACATGAATCTATCCACATTTCTCATTCACTACT
>JAOSBK010040652.1:0-20606 GCA_027568895.1 Erythroxylum shatona | reverse complement strand
CAAGAAGAAGCACTACCCCTGCTAGGAAGACAAGTGTTGATGCTACCTGCTCCGTATGATTTAGATCTTCCTGATCCAAATCTACCACTTCATCCACCCTTGATCGAAGTTGTTGAAGATTACATCCCATCTGCAGACGCATATGCTACTACAGTTGCGTTTGTAGAACTCCGAGCACATGATGATCAACCTTCTTTGCCTTTTGACTTGCATGATGAAGTCCAAAATTTACGCCAAGATGTCAAAGAGCAGAAAGAAATGATGAATGGAATGGAGAAGAAGATGACAGACATGGAGAAGATGATCATAGATATGCAGAGGATGCTGACAGAATTTATGCAGAGTCATCACCATTGATCATTTTTTATTATAACAAATACGGGGAGAAGAATATGGGAGAAGTGGATGAAAGCATTAAGTCAAAGCGGGAGAACAAAGCATGATTAACGAAGATGAATTTTGTTGAAAAAGATAAGGAGAGGAAGAGCGTTTTGAGAAACAGACGCAGAAATGAAGACGAAGAGAATTTTAAGATATGTTTTCTTACTTTTCTTATTGTACTTTTTGTTTTTCAAAATTTTCCTTGTATGATTTGTTATCATCAAAAAGGGCGAGATTGTTAAGTCAAATGACTTTACATATATGATTTTGATGAATAACAGACGAAGTTCAAAAGACAGACGAAGAAGAGAAAAACAGACGGAGTTGAAAAACTAGACGACCCTTGTAAATAGACGGAGTTGAAAAAGTAGACGAAGTTAAAAATATAGACGGAGTTGAAAAAGTAGACGAAGTTAAAAATATACACGCAGTTGAAAAAGTAGAAGAAGTTAACAATACAGACGGAGAATACAAAAATTTTCTTCTCGTACCTCTGGTTTAACGTTGTTATTGTTATTTGCAATTTCAGTTTCCAATTACTTTTATCATCATAATTGATTTTCAGTCATATCACGAAACAGTTGCGATTTCTCCTCATCATACACTTAACCAAGTCCACAATACATCAATAATATAAGAAGAATATCTCGAATCTAGAAATAAAAAAAATATATCATTAATTCAAAACCAAAGGCCAATATTTTTAAGACAATAAATTCATTTTTACCAGAACTTGAAAAGCAGACGAAATCTGACAAGCAGACGAAAGAAGAAAAACAGACGCAAGTTGAAAAGCAGACGAAAGCAAAAGCAGACGGAAGCAAAAGCAAAAGACAGAACTTAACTAAATAACTGCTTGTTTCAAGGTTCAAGAAGCAAGATTGAAGAAGCAGTTGAACACGAAGGTTATAAATAAGAATCGAAGTCAACATATTATTTATGCTTTCGCATTCTCCGTCTGTTTTTGTACTTCGTCTGTTTTTGTACTTCGTCTGTTTTTCTTCGTCTGTTATTCATGAAAATCATATATCTAAAGTCATTTTGACTTAACATGGTTTTCGATAGGTTCCGTCTGTTTTTCTTCATCTTTTTCCATCGCCTGCTTTTTCATCATTATTTGTACTTCATCAAAATCATTGATGTCGAGTCATTTTGAGTTAACAATCTCCTCCTTTTTAAGTCCACATATTTTTTCTGTCACGTAGATTGAGGTTTCAATTGATAGGTACAATCTTCTAGCCGCTATAATAATGTCAAACACTGCCAATAGCGTATTGCAGAAGTAGACCAGAACAGAGATTGACGTTTCAATTCATACGTGATAGACTTCTCCGGACCGTCATAATTATTTATTTGTGGCAAGGAAAAACACGGTTACCCCCAAAATGTATGAATCACTTTCACATCTGTTTTTCTTGTATCGAATAATCTTCTAACTGCTACGATAATGTGGATTCCTGCCAAATGCCAATAACGTATTCCAGAAGTAAGCAAACATGAGGAGTGCAAACAGAACAAGAGGACCAGAACAGAGATTGACGTTTCAATTCATAGGTGATAGAATTGAGCAGACCATCATAATTTTTTACTTGTGCCAAGGAAAGACACGCTAACCCCGAAAATCCACGTGCTACTCCTGACTGGTTGACCTTCTACAATTGCATTCTCTTCTTCGGAAATTAGTATCATTGCTTCCCTTTACTCTTCTTCCTGACACGTTGACCTTCTACAATCATTTTCTGTTTTTCGCAAGAAGAAGACGACCAGAACAGATATTGCTTGAATCTTGAAAGAACCGGTTATTCAGTTGAGTTTTGTAACTAACTCAAACTGATTCTTAATTCAGACGTGGTTTGCTTTCGTCTGCTTTCCATCGTCTGCTTTTGCTTCCGTCTACTTTTGCTTTTGTATGCTTTTGGATAGCTTTTGTCTGCTTTACATTCATCTACTTTTAGATAGCTTTCGTCTGCTTTTGCATTCGTCTTCTTTTGGATAGCTTTCGTCTGCTTTTGCATTTGTCTGCTTTTCAACTTCCGTCTACTTTTCAACTTCCGTCTGCTTTTTCTCTTTCGTCTACTTTTCAACTTTCGTCTGCTTTTCAATAGCTTCAATCTATTTTCTTCGTCTGTTTTTCATCGTCTACTTTTTCATCATTATTTGTACTTCATCAAAATCATTTATGTAAAGTCATTTTGACTTAACACACTCTACTATCTAGAAAGCTCAAGTGTTACATTAAAACACATTCATCAAGTTTATACATTTATCGCTATTAACCAAATCCAACGCATAATACTCGAACTCATTCAACGATTGGGAATCCTAAAGAAAGCTAACACACTTACAATGCAAGAAAAACAAAAAATATTGTTGTAATTTTTGAAAAAAATTCAAATTAAAATTTCTTTCTTTTTCTTAAATGCAAAACATGGAAAAAATTCAAATTAAAATTTTTTAAATGCAAAACATGCAACTAACTTAAAAATTTTCTCAAGTTTAAGCAAGAGCAAGAAGGTGCCCCAATTTATCCCTCACAATATAGCATAAATCCAAATAACCTAGAGCAAACTAAAGCCTCCCCCCACACTTAAACACAACATTGTCATTAATGTCTAAAAGATAATAATAATAATAATAAGGAAATGAGAACATAAGGACTCCCTGGAGTGTAGAAGGCTCAATAACTTGAAATCGTAATTCACAGCTCCAATCTTGCATTCCTAACAAAACAGATAAAAAGCAAATAAGGCACTCAAATGAAAGCAATAAAAAGAAATTGAAACAACAAAGAACTCAAATGAAAGGATAATATCATGATGCCTCCCAACAAGTGCTATGTTTAACGTCGATAGCTCGACGTAGCCATTTGATCACGGGTCCTTGAGTGAAATGCTTGCAATGTTTCTCAACTCTTGACTATAATAATGCTTCAATCTTTGCCTGTTCACTTTGAAAGTTCTTCCATCACTTCCCTCATCTTCAATCACTCCAAAAGGGGTAACATGTTTCACAACAAAAGGCCCCGACCATCTAGAACGCAATTTACTTGGAAAAAGCTTCAATCTCGAGTTGAAAATTAAAACTCTCTCCTGGAGCAAATTCTTTCCTCATGATGTGTTGGTCAAGCCATTTCTTAGTCTTCTCCTTGTAGATTTTGGAGTTCTCATACGCTTCATTTCGAAATTCTTCCAATTCACACAACTGAAGAGATCGATTTTTAACCGATTTTTTTCAATCAAGATTTAACTTCCTAACTACCCAATAAGCTTTGTGTTCTAACTCTATCGGAAGATGACAAGCTTTTCCAAAAACCAAACGATAGGGAGACATGCCAATTGGAGTTTTGAAAGCCGTTCTATATGCCCAAAGGACATCATCAAGCTTGAGAGCTCCGTCTTTCCAGTTAGGGTTTACCGTCTTCTCAAGAATGTCATTGATCTCTCAATTTGATATTTCAGCTTAGCCACTTGACTGTGGGTGGTAGGGTAAAGCAACTTTGTGTCGAACTCCATATTTGGTTAAAAGATTACCCAGAAGCTTGTTGCAAAAGTGGGTACCTTCATCACTAATAATGGCCTTTAAAGTGCCGAACAATCTTGGCATCATTTGTGTGGTGAAGCTATAGCTTTAACTCATTTTAATGCGTAGTCCATCGCCAAAAGGATATAGGATTGTCCACAAGATTTAGGGAATGGTCCCAAGAAGTCAATACCCTACAAAAGAGTTTTACCTAAAAAATGTTGGTTAAATGAAGTACATGATGTCGTGAGATATTACCCATTTGTTGACATCGGTCACACGTCTTAGTGAAGGCACAGTTGTCCTTATGGAGCGTAGGCTAATAGAAACCAGATTGAAGAAATTTTACTATTGTTCTTGTTGGGCCAAAGTGACCTCCATATGGTGATGAATGACAATGCTAAAAAATTTCTAGGACTTCATCTTCCGGGACACATCTTTGCATCACTTGATCGGGACCTCTCTTGAACAGTAAAGACTCATCCCATAGATAACTTTTCGCATCAAATAGGAAATTTTTCTTTTAGGATGGATTTAAATCCAGAGGAATCAAACCTTCAGCCAAATAACCATGGAAGCTTTTATTAACTCTGAATAACTGCTCATCCACGCAAGTCTCTTGGATACGTATTGATGGTTTTGATTCCTTAAGCTCTAATCGAGATAGATGGTCGGCCATTGCATTTTTTGTCCCTTTTTTTCTTTGATTTCTATATCAAACTCTTGCAAAAGCAACACCCATCGAATGAGTTGCGGCTTGGAATCTTTCTTTGCAAACAAATATCAATTGCCGCATGATTTGTGAAAATCACAACTTTGGAGCCAATGATCTATGATCGAAACTTATCTAAAACAAAAACAACCCAACATTTCCTTCTCTGTAGTAATGTAATTTTGTTGGGAATCATCCAAAGTCCGGCTAGAGTAGTAAATAATCCTAAACACTTTCTCTCAACTTTGGCCTAAAGCTGCTCCTACTGCGAAGTCACACGCATCACACATAATTTCAAACGGTTGTTGCCAATCAGATGTGATCATCACGGGAGCTGAAATTAACTTTTTCTTGATCAACTCAAAAACCTGCAAGCATTTGTCATTAAACTCAAATTTCACATCCTTTTCCAAGAGATGGTAAAGGGGTTTGGCGATCTTAGAGAAGTCTTTGATGAATCTTCGATAAAATCCCGCATGTCCAAGGAAACTGCGGATGCCCCTTACATTTGTCCGTGGAGGAAGCTTTTCAATAGCTGTTGTTTTAGCTCAATCCACTTCAATGTCATGAGCAGATACTTTGTGACCCAACAGAATTCCTTCCCTCATCATAAAATGAAATTTCTCCTAATTTAGCACCAAGTTGGTATCCTGACTTCTTTACAACACTAGAGACATATTATGTAAGCACTTATCAAACGAATCACCAAAAACAGAAAAATCATCTATAAAAACTTCCATGAAATTCTCAACCATATCAGAAAAGATAGCCTTCATACAATGCTGAAATATAGCAGGAACATTGCAAAGACCAAAAGGTATGCGCCTAAATGCAAATGTGCCAAAAGGAGTAAATGTGGTCTTTTCTTGATCTTTAGGTGCAATGGCTATTTGGTTATATCTCAAGTACCCATATAGAAAATAGTAAAATGCATGTCCAGCAAGTCTATGCAACATCTAATCTATGAATGACAAAGGAAAATGGTAATTCCTAGTGGCTTTGTTCAACTTCCTATAATCTATGTAAACCCTCCATTCAGTGATTGTCCTAGTAGAAATAGTCTCATTGTTATCATCTTTAATTATAGTGAATCCACCTCTTTTAGGAACAGCCTGAGTAGGACTAACCCATGAACTATTAGAAATTGGGTAAATGATTCCAGCCTTAAGCCACTTCTAAATTTCATTCCTAATCACTTCCTTCATTGATGGGTTCAATCTTCTTTAGGGTTCAATGCTACGGATGAATGACTTCTCCATCAAAATTTTATGCATTACAATAGAAGGACTAATTTCCTTAATGTCTAAAATTGACCAACCCAATGCATTTTTTAACTCCCTTAATACCCTAAGCAATTTTTCTTCTTTTAAAGGAGTCAACGAAGATGAAATAATGATAGGAAAAGTTTGATTAGCACCCAAGAATGCATGTTTTAAATTTTCAGGCAATGGTTTCAAATCAGTCAATGGGTGCACATCTTTCACATCACTAACAACATCAGCATTAGTCACACAAATCATAGGCTCAGTTTGATAAAAAAATTTTAATCATTCAAAAGAATCTAATACCATCATAAAACAAGCATCATCATCATGCATAGCATCTTTTCTAACCATACCTTCCAAACATGTCAATAATGGGTCTTTAGGTATAAGTGAAGGAAAAGATGTTAGCACATAAGATGATATGATATCCACTCGGTTGTTAGTTGGTGTATCACTTGGATGTTTGAGTGATCTGTATATGTTGAACCTCACCTTCTCGCCATTTACATGCAAGGTTATTTCCCCTTATTGCACATCAATCACTACTCCTCCGGTAGACAAGAATGGTCTTCTAGGTAGATCTCCTTATCTTCTTCCATTTCAAGCACAACAAAGTTTGCAGGGAGAATAAATTTGTCAACACGAACAAGAATGTCTTCTACAATACCTCGAGGATAAGTGAGAGAACGGTTGGCTAGTTGGAGACAAGTTGTCGATGACTTGATTTCTCCTAATCCCAGCTTTTGGAAGATGGAAAATGGCATGAGATTTATGCTTGCCCCCATCGCAAAGCACTTTACCAAAATATGTGTCATTGATCTCACACGGAATTGTGAAGCTTCCCAGATCTTTAAATTTCTGTAGCAACTTTCTTTGTAAGACTGCGCTACACTCCTCGGTCATCAATACCGTCTCATAGTCTCCAAACCTCCTCTTTTTACTAACAATGTCCTTGATGAATTTTGCGTAATTTAGTACTTGCTCAATAGCTTCAATCAAGGGAATATTGATCCCAAGTTTCTTAAATACTTCAAGGAATTTTGCAAATTGATCATTGATTTTCTTCCGTTGAAATCTTTGAGGATATGGTAGCTTAGGGATGATTTTTGATTACAGTTTCCCCTCTAGTTTCTTCTTCGAGTTAACTTCCTTCTCAACTTGTGTTGGTGTATGTAACACCCCACTCCTGCAAGACTCAAACTTGACATCGATGGGTGTTATCCGAGTCCGTGCCCTGCAAGAGTGGCGTGCTAAAATATTCAATCAGTCAAAACTCAGTATAAATATTTTTTTATTATAACCAAATACGCAAAAATTAGTAATCAATTCGGGCCCACTTTCATTCATAACATCTTCAATCAACACATTACAATCAATATAATTTCAATAACCAATTGGGGCCCATTACAAATACACAACACTATTCTACAGAAATTGTGGAATACAAATTTATACAAGAATAGGATAACACTAATGCAAACGCTTACTGATCCCGACCTCTATCTTTCCCTTGCATGCAGTAATTATACTCTCATTTGCCTAACGGGGTATTCTTCTGAGTCTTGGAAAAATAATTGCAAATTTTGGGTCAATTTTGCGAACTCAATGAGTGACCATCATCGATGGTTCACTTAGTCACATAATACATCATCACATTCACAACGTTTCACACTTCACATTCAATAGATATAACTACTCATATTATCCATAAGCAATGCACATGAGACTCACTTTCTATTTGTTACTTTGTTATGATCGAGTACCTAAACTGTACCATATAGGGCTCATTGATAACTGTCCCTAATCCGCTTGGGGGATATAGGGCTCATTAAACGTTGAGCCTGAGGCTCTGATTCACGTTTGAGCTCGAAACTCATTTTTACTTATTAAGCTTTAAGCTCTGATCGGTGGCTACTCTGGTCTCAACATCTTATGTTTCATGCATTCATGAAATGAAATATGTCAGTCACATTTGCATGATCCCATTTAATCTTATTCCCATATTATCGGACCTTAGTCCGGCATTCAACATTAAGTTGAGAATCACACTTTCATTTACATGCAAATGCACATTCAGAACACATTTAACAATCACATTAAGTACACTTAGTTCGTCTCATTCACATACAAGCAGCACTTCAATATCTCATCATTCATCACAATCATTGGACCTTCTGTCCGGAATCAACAGTCAAGACGCATTCATATCAACATTCAACAATCAATTAATACAAAAATCAAACAAAACAAGCAATGAAATGAGACCATCTAGGTCTACTCACAGTACACTCCAGATTAGCATTTGCTTTCAAATTCTGGAAGTGCCTAAATACGGACATTTAACCTGCACAATCCATTTATGCAAAACACACGTTGTGCATACATTAATAATTGCAAACTTACAAGTATTTATTTATGCACAATTGTATAAATGGACTATGTATAATGCATACTCAATGACAATCCCGGGTATTTATCCATTAGTTTTGTCACAAAATCAATCCCATATCAAAACTCACCTAAGTATAATTTATACTTAGGTTTATACCTCAATAAAACCATTAAATCAAAATTCGTAATTCATTGAATCACTTTCAAATTTTTCCATGACACCCCTTTTGGGTATATTGTTCACGTTCAATAAGAAGGTGAACATGAGATAATTTGGTCAAACTCTCTTTATAAAAGTTTTCCTCTATGTCTTATCTTTCCATTGACACCAAAATCACTCAATTTGGTTCAGTAATTTGGAGGATATGCCTCAAACATTATTGGGTTATCCATGTTCAAAAATAGTGTATTATGCACAACTTCCATCCAGAAATTCATCATCTTATAAGTTTAATCACAATTAGAATTTTCATATGATTTGTATCCCTATTTCTCTAGTTTACTCCAAATTAAAAATCATCTCATTTGTAATACGATAGATCCAGATATAATCAAAATACTGATGGGTGTTCAGTAAAACAATACCAGTTCATACCATTCCAACAGATTCTCTCACTTTCGTTCAATCAATCTTTCTCAATTAAATTCATAATGCTGTAACAATTTATGGATAGGTAGAAAAATGTCTTAAGAATTGAATGGTTCAAGAATTAAGTCATTTGGAGGTCTATAGAAAAATTTATGATTAAAAGAAGCAAGACTGTTTAGTAGAAGCGAAAATCCCAAATGCACGATCGTGCATTTGCACGACGGTGCAAATTTCTCTTCACCTCCAAAGTCGTCGTCATGCTTTTGCAAGACGGTGGTTTTTGGCTAACCCTCAAAGTCACCATTGTGCTTTTTCACGATGGTGCTTTTGGACTAAAATCTTAAAAGTCACCATCGTGCTTTTGCACGACGGTGATTTTCCACTTCTTCTTCTTCACTAATATCTCAACTTCTAAACTCTATAACTTTTGATCCAGAACTCCAAAATTTACAAATTTTATATCAATGGAAAGACAAAAGAAAGTTATACAACTTCATGAAGATAATTTTATCAAAATCTCTCTAGATTAGTATAGAAAAATCACGGAAGTTTTAGATCAAAAATCTAACTCTCCACTGTTCATTCTCAGAAAATTTCCAGACTTCCGCCTTCCAAATCCAACACTTTAATTTTTATTCTAGCCATTTCTACTCCATTTCAATCAACTCATTCACCATAAATTTTACAATACCCTTAGATACACAAGCTTACTCAAAAATCCCAAAATCATCAAAAACCAAATATCAATTATTCACTCTTCATATTTTGCATTTTACATTCTCTACACTTTCTTAACTCTCTTCCTTTAACTATCATTTATACAATCTTTCTCACTTCAGACCAACATCTTACAATTGTTTTTTTCAACTCAAAAACCATTCTTTTGGTTATCTTTAAACACTCACATATTTACATACACTCATATAAATATATACACATATTCACAGTGAAGAGAACAGAGTATATCATAATATCATCCTTTTTACATTCTCTATTTTTCTTCTCAACTTTCATTTAAAAACTCATTCTTATTTCAAACCATCACTTTACAATTGCTCTTCAACTCAAACATCATTTTCTTGATCATCTCTAAAGCTTCCATCTACTCACGTATACACATGCATATATGCATTTACATGCACAGTGAAAAAAACTGAAAACAGAGTATATCACCTTTTCACACTTTAATTTTCTATACTAATCTTATACACCATTTCATTTCTATTCCTAACTCCAAAAATCATCTTTACATCACTTAATCACTAACAATCCATCAAATACTAAGTTAACACTAAAACCAAAATTTCATCCCATCTACACTATGTTCATGAATATATACACGTGAACATCATTTCCCATGTATATGACAGTAATTCTTCAAATGTATTTCATAAATCCACAACTCTAAAGAATTTATTCACTACTTACTTGTTGAAAATCCAAAAGCTTTAACTATCCCAAAGCCTTAACTCCATACAAAATTACGTACTCCTCTGTGTAACTGACTAACTTCTGGTTTTTCTTTAGGTAGAAAATACCAATAGCAAAGTGGGTTTGATAAGGAAAAGGAAAAGCAAAGAAAGCAATCAGGAGGATATTTGATGAAAACTTTGTGTGTTAGGAGGAAATCCGAAGAAGGTAATGGAAAAGTAAGAACTTAGACATATAGCTAAACCTTTGTCGACTCTCGGATAATTATAACCTATTTCAACAAAATATAAAACCCACTTACTAAGTTGGTGACACTTTTCACTTCCCTATGGTATAAGCTCTAACTTAGTTTCTTTTTAAACTAACTCCATTAATTCTATCTTTACAATACAACTATCTCCAATCTTCTTTTGATTCTTTTTTCTTATTTTCCATAAAATTTCATAATTCTCTATAAATTATGAAAATAAATCCAAAATTAAAAAATATTTCAAATCCACTAATCAATAAAATTTCCAAAGCAAATAAATTCCAAATTCACAAATTTTCTAAAAATCACAACTCAGTCCAATTATACCCAGAATTATTCATGCATGCATGTACAATTATTTTCATGTGCAGAAATTTTCACTATTCATGTGTATGTGTATGACATTATGCATGAGCATGAAATGCGTTTCCTAATTTCTCAACAATTTCTCTCATTTACTGTTTTTGCCTTAACATAGGTAACGAGATGTTACAACTCATACAAAGATCACCTTTTCCACTCCATCTACTCCTCATTCTCAACTCCATTTCAAATGCAAAACATTCACAAGACAAATCATGATCCACATTTGATCATTAACCCAAAAACAAAACATAAACATTTACCCATTCATTATTGATTGTCTGCACTCATCCTAACTACATAAAGATGATCATTCAACCTCAAAATACCTCTATAGAAAATTATAAATCATTAGTCATCACACATATACAAAAATAAGAAATTTATGTACCTAAGCATTTCATTACTCACATTCATCCTACATAAAACACCATTATATGCCATTTAATCTCTAACAACCATCATAAATGCTTCATTTAACCATGCCTATGTTATTTAAAGTAGAACTTACTTGACATTTAACTTCCAATTCTTCAAAATCTCACTTAACCCTAACTCTCAAGCATCACATGGTCATCATCTTGAAGGAGGTAAGGATAGGTTTTTCTTGTGGCAAATTGAAGAAACAATAAGATGGAAGTAGCAATTGATAGATGGAAGCAAGGTGTAACGTTGGTGAGGTGAGAAGAGAATGAAGAAACAAAAATGAAGGAAAAGAAGAAGAAAGCCACAAAAAGATGAAGAAAGCAAGAGTTAAAATGAAAGACAAAACAATTTATTTGGTCTTTCAAGTGAAGAGTATCGTGAGAGAGAGGAGTGGTGAGTGGTAGTGACACTTGTCACCTTCCTATGTTCCCATTTGGACCCTTATTAAAAACTAGTCTATTTGTCTCTGATTTCTAATTCAATTGTCTCTCAATTTTCAATGACACTTTAAATAGATCTCGAAGTCATTTATCAAAATTTCTATTGCCATTGGATAGTAATTTATACTACCATTTAAAAATTGTTTTGCCATTTGGCAATTTTCCTAGCCAAAATACCCAACAATTTTCAGAAATTTCTCCAAAAATTCCAAAAATTCTAAATCAGTAAATATGCTTTCCAAATCAATTTTTCAACACATAAAAACCACAAATCCAATATAATCACATTTATAAACAATTATACCTGGAAACATTCAATGAATGCATGTACAATTGTTTTCATGTGCAAAAATTCAATATTCATGTGTATGTGCATATCATATAATGCATAAGCTTAAAGTGCATTTCTAATCTCTCAGTAATCTCTCATATTTCCTATTCTAGCCTCCACATCAGAGCATACTCATATGAAACACATTATATAATTGAGATATTTCATTAGGTAAAGCTAACTTATATGCCAAAGGTCCTATTCTCTCAATGATCTCGTAAGGATCAATATACCTAGGATTCAACTTGCCCTTTTTATCGAATCTCAATACTCCTCTCTAAGGTAACACTCTAAGAAACACTCTGTCTCCTATACTGTACTCCATATCCTTCATCATTGATCCACATAACTCTTCTGTCTATCTTCAGCCGCTTTAATTAGACTTTGGACCAATCTCACCTTATCTACCATGTCTTGTATCAATTCCAAGCCTTTAACTATTCTTAAACCCTCTTCACCCTAATATAATGACGACCTTCTGGCATACAGTGCCTCATACGGTGCCATTTTAATACTACTGTGATAGTGGTTGTTGTAAGCAAACTCAATCAAAGCTATGTAATGATCCCAAACTCCTTGAAACTTTAATACACAAGCTCTAAGCATATCCTCAATAGTATTAATTGTCCTCTTACTCTATCCATCGGTTTGAGGATGAAATGCAGTATTGAAGTTCAACTTTGTACCCATAGCAGACTGCAAGCTCTTCTAGAATCTCGAAGTAAATCTGAGATCCCTATACAATACAATGGACACTAGAACTTCATACAGTCTAACCACCTCATTCACATATCTCCAAATCAACTAATCTAGTAAGTTATTCTCTCTCATTGGTAAGAATGGGCTGTCTTAGTAAATTGGTCCACTATAACCCATATAGCATCATTCTACCTCGAAGTCTTAGGCAATCCCATAATGAAGTTATAGTAATTCATTCCTATTTTCACTTAGGAATAGGCAATGAATGTAGCTTTCCTACTAAAGCTTGATTCTCAACCTTAACTTGCTGGCATGTCATATACTTAGAAACATACTCTATCACTTGCTTCTTCATTTTGGGCTAGCAAAAATGTTGCTTCAGCGTGTTATACATCTTGGTAGTACCAGATGTATAGCATAGGCTGCTATATGAGCTTCCTCTAGAATTTCGTTCCTCAGATCCTCCACATTGGGAACACATAGCCTCTGCTTCAACCACAATGTCTCATCTCTCAACTCAAACTCAGAATCCAGATTCATCCTAGCTTTCTCAATCAGTTTCACCATATCATAATCTTTATTTTATACTCTTCTAATTCTATGATGTAACATCAATCTTAACCTTAATATGGCGATCAATGCCTCGTCTTGCTCCAGGTTCAACTCCACATTCATAGTTCTCAAATGAATCAAATTTGGTAGCCTTGATAACTGAATTTGAGCTACACTGGTATTAGACTTTCTGCTCAAAGTATCAACCACCACATTTGCTTTCCCCAGATGATACTCAATTGTGTAGTCATAATCCTTCAACAACTCTATCCATCTCCTCTATCTCGTGTTCAACTCCTTCTAACTCAGCAGATACATCAAACTCTTATGATTAGTATAAATTTGGAATGTCTCTCTATACAAATAATGCCTCCATATCTTTAGAGCAAAGACAGCTGCAACAAGTTCTAAATCATGTACTGGATAGTTAATCTCGTAAGACCTTAGTTGTCTCGATGCATAGGCTATCACCTTGCCATATTGCATCAACACACATTCCAATCCTTGATGTGAAGCATCACTGTATACCATATATCCTTTGGTTCCCGATGGAATAGTTAACACCGGTGTCGTGTTGTAGTCAACCGATGTTTTAGCTCCTCAAAACTCTTTTATCATTCCATCTAAACAATACATTCTTCCTTAGAAGTTTTGTCAAAGAGGCTGAGATCAAAGAAAATACCTCGACAAACCTTTGGTAATATCTGCCTAAACCTAGGAAGCTTTGGATTTCAGACACATTTCTCGAAGCTTACCAATCCATCACTGCTTCTATCTTTTTTTGATATACTTGTATGCCTTGTCTAGTCACTATATGCCCCAAAAATACTACTTAATCCAGCGAAAATTTACACTTATTGAATTTGGTATACAGTTGTATCTCCCTCATAATCTGCAGTATTACTCTCAAATGTCTAGCATGTTCTTCTCTATTCCTTGAATACACCAAAATATCATCGATAAACACTATCATAAAGTGGTCTAAGTAGGGTTGAAACACCTTATTCATCAAGGCTATAAATGCTATCAGGGCATTAGTTAACCCAAACGGCATTACTAAAAACTCGAAGTACCCATACCTGCTCCTGAATGCACTTTTAGGTATAATAGCCTCTACTATCTTCAACTGATAATACCTCGATCTCAAATCTAGCTTAGTGAATACTTGAGATCCCTGTAGTAGATCAAGCAAATCATCAATTCTACGTAACGGGTACTTGTTCTTCACAGTCACTCGATTCAGTTGCTTATAATCGATGCATAACCTCAAAGTCCCATCTTTCTTCTTTACAAACAAAACTGGAGCTCCCCAAGGTGAAACACTGGGTCTAATGAAACCTTTTTCTAGCAACTCCTCTAGCTGAGCCTTTAACTCCTTTAGTTCCTTAGGTGTCATCCTATATGGAGGAATGGATATAGGAGTTGCACTCGAAACCAAATCAATGGTAAACTCCGTCTCCTGATTTGGAGGTACTCCAAATAGCTCGGAGGGAAACACATCTAGGAATTCCATAACTATAGGAATGTCTTGGATTTTCTGTTCAGCTCTAGTATCAATGACGTGGGCTAGATAAGCCTTACATCCACCTTGCATCATTCTCAATGCACTCATGAATGATATCAACCTGGCTGGCACTACTTAACTAATTCCTCTCAAAACTACTCTCGACTGACTAGGAGATTCTAATACTACCTCCTTGGTATAGCAGTTCATGATAGCCCTGTGAGCAGTGAGCCAATCCAATTCGATTTGATCAATCCAAATCAAGCATCTCTTACAGACCTCTCCTATAACTATCATACTACCTATTGGTGTACTCACCTCTAATCTATACTGTAATAACTCTCTATCACAATGCAACCTAAATATCCTAGGCAGTGTGATAAAGGAACACGTAGATCCTAGATCTATCAATGTAAATGCTTCATGATCATAAATAAGTTGCGCACCTGTAACGACTTCAGGAGAATCCTGAGCTTCCTGTCTAGTCAGGGCATAGACTCGGGCTTGGGACTACAGTCAGCTACTCTACACCTCAGTCCTGACAGAAACACTCCCAGAACTCCCTCTGCCTCTACCATAGCTTCTCTGTCTGGACCACAAGCTTGGATCTACTAGACCGTAGCTTCACTTATAAATCCCCCTCTCATACCAGACTGAGCTCCAGTAACAACAGGACAATCTCTGATTCTGTGCTCTAAAGAGCCACATCGAAAACAAGCTCCTGATAATGACCAACACTCTCTACTGTGCTTCTTCCCACCATGCCTACAAGGGGTAATTGACTCCACATTGTACCTCTTCTATTGCCAGACTGTACAAAACTACCCCTTTGTCTGAATCTCGACTGTCTTAATCCAGTCAGTGGTCTGAAAGCTAAATTCTGGCGCTTACTGAATCTTCTACCAAGACCACTTTGAATCTCACTGGACCTCTTTAATCTAGACCCTTGCCCAGACTCTACTTGTCCCTTTCACAGTAGTTGCTCAATTTTGATTGAAGCAGCTCTCAACTCAGTGAAACTACTTATGTTTGAAATTGCTAACCTTGTTATGATTTCCATATTCAGCCCATCCTCAAATCTCCTACATGTGTCTTCTTTGGTAGGAATCAAAGCAATGACATACTCCATCAACTCATTGAACTTGATCTCATACTCTGCCAATGACATCCTACCCTGCTTAGATACAGGAACTCTTTCATCTTCCTGTCCAAGTAGATCTTGGGCATGTAGTTCTCGTTGAAGACTCTCAAGAGGTCTTCCCACTTCAAGTTGCAAAGCCTAGTGGTACTGCCCGGGACAGTTTTACTCATTGATAAGTTGGGCCTTATAATATGGACACTGACTAGTCGAACTTCTCGTCCTACTCGCAATCTATCTAATCAAAAACTCTCTCTATCCTTTCTAACCATCCTTCGGCCTCCGCTAGGTTTGTACTTCTGTAGAAGTCCACAACCCCCTACTTTCATAGCCTATCATACCTCCTCTCCCTTCTCTCAGGAACTCTAGGAGGCATCTGCTCTGGTCGAGGTACCGAAGACTCTTTATTGGCCCCTATAGATCCTAGGTCAGTTGATTGCCCCACTTGATCACCTATGGCGGATGACATATAATAAACAATAATTTAAATCATCATCTGCATTTCTTATGATGTTTCATGATTAAAATTCCTATATGTCCCAATGGATGCCAAACTATGCTCTGATACCAAATGTAATGCACCACTACCATAAAGTACTCACCGAAACACCCTGAGGACATTCCAGTTCATAGCCTATGATATCAGCCCATTATCTTCCATCACAACATTCATTTAAATATGACATCATCATTCTTGATTCTCCTATAAGACATCCTCAAGAAAACACAATAATTTAAAACCAAATTTCCTCGTTTCATTCCATAAATTCGAACGTAAAATACATTGTATCTTTCGAATATCCATACGTGTACATCATCATATCCTAATACAAAATATGCTACATGTAAGAGGAAATACATAAAATGTCTAACTAATCCTTCAGTCCCAACTAATCCACCTTTGAACCATATCTTCTCTCAAAAGTACAAGAAATATACAAGAATATACTTCTTGTAGCGTCTCTCAGTAGCTAATATCCTCTCTCAGTCCTGACAAATCATTGTGCAATTTTGGTGAGTTTTGCGAACTCAATAAGGTAACCATTATTGATGTTTCACTCAATTCATATATCACATCAATACACTAACCTATAATTCACATCTTTACATATGCATAGAGTATCACATTTCACGTTCTCATTTAACACAAGCCAACAATACAATTTAATTAGTCAAACATAGGTATTAAAATGTATATGCAATGTTCATGAGACTTACTTTCAATTATTATTGTTGTGACTGAGTGTCTTTTTATCTAGCCCATATTCCTTAGTGGATACCAAGCCGTATCAGGTAATGTCCCATATCCCTTAATGGATACCGGGCACATTCACAACTGAGCCTGAGGCTTTGATCACAATTTGAGCTTTAAGCTCTTTATATTGGTGACTCCGGTCACAACTGCCTTTATCGTTTATGCATTCATGCATTGGAATGCTTTACATTAACACATTCTCAATCAATTACATGATTTCACATTCACATAATACATTTATCATCAAACCTTAGTCCGACATTCAACAATTAGTTGAGAAATCACTTATTTCTTCACATTCACATACAAGTAGCACTTCAATATAACATTCAAGCATCAGAAGCCTTAAACCTTCATTGTCCAGAATTAACACAATCAAATCACTTTTATAAGCTAATTCAAAATATAATCTATCACAAGAAATTAATTAAGTGAAACTGTCTAGGTCACTCACAGATTGCTCTTGAAGCTAATGCCTCGAAGTTCTAGCAACGTCTAGAAGTTGACGTTCCAATTGCTCCTTTATATCAAGCAATATACATATATCACACTTTTGCACAATTATAAATGTTTGTTAATGCACATGTATGTATATGAAATATGCACAATGCTTATTTATGACAATCCTAGGTATTGCTCTATCATTCTCCTCATGTAAACATTCGTATTTCTAAACTCACATAAGTATCATTTATACTTATGGTTTATACCTCAAATAAACACTTTGAATCTAATTTCATAACCTAATGAATCATTTCAGATTTTTCCAAAAACTGACTTTCAGGTCTACTGCTTTTTTTAAACAATGCAAATGAAGTAATTTGGCAATACTTTCTTCTATAAATTTGTTTTCATATCTCTTAAGTTTCTATTGACACTACGAGCATTCAATTAGGTTCAATAATCTAAAAGTTATATTCCAAACATTTCGGACTGTTCTTATACTAGAAAAATGCCCTATACCCAAACTCCATCCAGAAATTGAAATTCTTAGAGACTGAATTAGAATTAGATTTCTTCAAAAAATTTGTAGCCCTATGTCTCTAATTGGTCCAAATTAAAAATCATTCCATTTGGATAACTACAGAACAAGATATTGTCAAAATACCGAAGTATGTTTAAGTTATGCAGGAAAGTTGGTCGTGGTGAACTTTTCCCTAAAGGAAAATTCCTTGCGAAATCCTACAAGTTAGCTGCAGTGAACCAAGGAGTGGTCGTGGCGAACTTTTTTCGAGAGGAAATCCTGCAAGTTGGTCGTGGCGAACTTTTACAGAAGCACAATCAGTAAACAAGTTACTGTTATATTTTCCAGATTTTACAACATCCAATCTCTTACACCTAACACATCTTGTACAAAGATCACCCTTTCTACTTCATTTACTCTTCATTCTCAACTCCATTTCAACTCAATATCATTCATAAACAATTCATGATATATATTTAACCATTAACCAAAAACAGAGCATATACATTTACCCATTCATCATTGATTTTTCTTCACTCATTCTAACCCCTTTATGAAGATCATTCTACCTCAACATCATCTCTATAACAATATATGAATTATTACTCATCATACATATACAAAAACAAGACATTTACATAGGCTTTTCATCATCCATGACACACATAAAAACTCACATAATCAAGTCATCAATCTTACATTTCTCATCATGATAGTTTCATTTAACAATACCCATGAAGATTAACAAGCTACTTACTTGATTGAGCTCCAAAATCTTCAAATTTTCACTTAACCCTAGCTTCACACACAACCCACGATCATCATCTTGAAGGTTGAAAGTTTTGAGTTTTCTTATAAAAGAGAAGAAGGTGACATGGTGGGAGTAGCAAGTGAAAGACAAGGGAGCTAGATTCAATTTTGGTGGAGGTTGTCAACAAAATGAAATGAAGAAGGTGAAGAAGCTTGAAGACAATGGAGAAGTCAATAGAAGAGAAGAAAGCAAGAGTAAAACAAATAAACTTGGTCTTTCAAGTAAGAGCATCATAAGTTTAGAGGCAAGGTTTGGCAAGTGACACTTGTCACTTGCCACATGTCCAATTCTTATAGCTTTAAACTAGGTTCTTTCATTTAACTAGTCCAATCAAATCCAATTTCTACTCCAATTGTCTCCCAATTTTTATTGATACTTGTCAATAAATGCCATAGTCATTTATCAAATTTTCTATTGCCATTTGACAGTAAATTCTACTATCATTTATCATTTATCTTGTCACTTGGCATTTTTCCTAGGTCAAAAATTACCCAAATTTTCCTAAAATTCACCACAAAATTTAAATCACTAAATACACTCTCCAAATCAATTTTTAACATATAAAAACTACGATTCTCAATATAATCACATTTATAAGCAGTTATACCCAGAAATTGTCAATGAATGCATATACAATTATTTTCATGTGCAAAAATTTAATATTTACTTGTATGTACATATCATATAATGCATGAGCATAAAATGCATTTTTTAATCTCTAATATATATACTATTCTAGCCTCAACGTGGGTAATGGGATGTTACACAAGCTGTGGAGGAGGAGATTAAGGTAATAGAGCAAAATAATACTTGGGAATTATCAACTCTTCGTAATGGTTATGAAGCTACTAGAGTCAAATGGGTCTACAAGATAAAAAAGTATGTCAATGGAGATATAAAGAAATATAAAGCAAGGCTTGTTGCTAAAGGCTACAAGCAAAAGCATGGAGTGGATTATGATGTAGACTATTCATTTGTTGATCTCTTTTGTAGCTTAAATGAAGTGGAAGATCTATCAACTTGATGTAAAGTTAGCTTTTCTAAATGACGATCTTCAAGAAGTAGCCTTTATTGAACAACCAATTGTCTTTACAGTCAAAGGTCATGAAGATAAGGTCTTGATATTGAAAAAGGCATTGCATAGGTTAAAGCAAGCACCAAAGGTATGGAATACTTGCATCGACAAGTACTTCCAAGATAATGGGTTTGTTCATTGTTCTTATGAATATGCTCTTTACATTAAATCATATGGAAATGGAGATATTCTACTCATTTGTTTTTATGTTGATGATCTTATTTTTACCAGTAATAACCCAAGATTGTTTCAAGAGTTCAAGAAAGCTATATCTTTGGAGTTTGAGATGACAGATATTGGATTGATGTCATACTATTTGGGCTTGAAGGTGAAGCAAATGAAAGACAGAATTTTTATTTCACAAGAAGGATATGCAAAAGAGATATTGAAGAAGTTCCAAATGCTTGATTGCAATATGGTGACAACGCCCATAGAATGTGGAATTAAATTGACAAAGTTTGATGATGGAGCTAAGAAAGATTCTTCTGTATTCAAAAGCCTTGTTGGATG
>JAOSBK010040499.1:0-38211 GCA_027568895.1 Erythroxylum shatona | reverse complement strand
TATTGTGATCTACTTCTAATCTACTGAAAGCCTATACTTAATTCGTTCTTCTATTTCCCCTGCTATCTTGTAGTTATAAATTGATTTTATAGGGGACTGATGTGTTGTTACGCATACACTTGTATGTTTTTACATTAGAAATTGAATCTCTGTGTTAGCACAATTTATTTTTTTTAAAAGAATAGCTGAGAAGTCTTTTACTTTTCATGAATTAATGTTGTTAAGGTATAACATGTATGTATAAAGTAACAAGCCTTTGCTTCTTTCAGGATGCAGACAAAATAACAGAGGCATCAACGAGGGAAAAGGAAGATATTTTAGCCAAGCTTACACAAACTGAAAGGAAGCTTGCAGATTCAAGAAACAGAGTAAATAAGCTAGAGGAAGACAATTCAAAACTCCGCATGACAAGACTTAATAGAATGTCCATGGACTCCGATTATCTGGTGGACTTAATACATACAAGAATGTTTATGTTCTTATATTAGTATCTTGTTCAATGACTCGATATTTGGGCTACCTTAATTTGGTCTCTCTAGGAGATATGATAAACGTTACGATATGATGACTTTTGTGCATCTATTGCCAGTGCATTGTCGATGCAGATATTAAAGAAGCTTTAATTGTATCTCCCTCCCTCCATTTTTTTCCAAAATCTCAAATGTTTCATCCCTTAGTTTTGATATTAATTATTATATTATGACATGTTTATGAATTGTAATTAAATAATACATGAATAATTATTAAAATTAATGATATACTAAAAAATTGAAGAATTATGAAATAAATAAAATTCATAAATAATATTGAATAGTTATTAAACAAATAAGATTTAAAAATTGTTATTTTAAAAATTATTAAATTTAAATTATTTTCAAAAAATAAAATAATTAATAATTAAAAGAAAATAACTTTTAAAACGTCGCGAAAGACATTCTGCGACGTTTCTAAAAACGTCACGGAAGACATTCTGCAATGTTTCTAAAAACGTCAAGGAAGACATTTTGTGACTTTTCAAAAAAACGTCGTGGATTCCTTTATATTCTGTGACATTTTTTAAAAACGTCGCGGATTATCCAAACTTTTAGTGACGTTTTTAAAAATGAAATGCCTGTGTTTTCTGTGACGTTTTACATAAAACGTCGCAAAAACCCTTTGCCTACATCACATTCCGCGACGTTTTTTTTGACGTTTTTTAAAACGTCGCAGAATGTATTATGTGACGTTTTTGGACATTCTGTGACGTTTTTAAAACGTCGCAAAATGGCTTGTTTTCTTGTAGTGAACACCGTTAAGCATCCTATTGATTACTATATAGCTTTTGTTGTTGATTGTATTAACCTCTTGATCGAGAAAATTCTCAAGTTGTGTATTGATGATTTTTTGCAGGCTGCGCTAACTGATAACATTACTCTTACGAAGCTATCAAAGATCAAGGCTAAATGGGTAGTTCCGAGAGGTATGGTCCACACAGTACATGATTTGCTAGCATTACAGGTTGCGTTTGGCATGTTACAGCAGCCACTGAAGATTGATGTTAACAAATTACTCGCCTTCATTCTTTAGCCACCAACATTGGAGCTCAAAGCATTACCTGCGCACCTCAATTATGTCTTCTTGGGGAAGGTCGAAATATTACCTGTGATTGCTTCCAATCAGTTGAGTGATTTAGAGGAGGAGAAGCTTATCCGTGTTGTTAGGGAGAATAAATAAGCTATTGGATGGTCGATTGCAGACATCAAGGGAATCAGTCATACCATCTACATGCATCAAATTTTGTTGGAGGATGATTGCAAACCCAGCAAGCAATCTCCGTATCGATTGAATCCACCAATGATGGAGGTTGTAAAAAAGGAGATATTGAAATTATTTGCTGCAGATGTGATCTATGTTATTTCAAATAGCAAGTGGGTAAGTCCAACACAGGTAGATCCTAAAAAAACTGGCATTACTGTTGCTAAAAATGAAAAAGGTGAATTAATAACCACTAAAGTTCAAAATGGGTGGCGTGTATGTATTGATTATAGAAAATTAATTGCTGCTACCCGTAAAGATCATTTTCCTTTACAGTTTATTGATCAGATGCTTGAGAGACTTATCGGTCATTCTCATTATTGTTGTTTAGATAGTTATTCAGGCTTTCACCAGATTCATGTAGCGCTTGAAGAACAGGAAAAGACAACATTCACTTATCCGTTTGGCACTTTCGCTTACAAATGCATACCATTTGGTCTTTGCAATGCTCCAGTGACGTTTCAGAGATGTATGGTAAGAATCTTTTCTAACAATGTAGAGGAAATTAGATGATTTTACTGTGTATGGAGATTCCTTTACATCTTGTTTAGAAAATCTGAGGAAAGTGTTAAAAAAATGCATTGAAAAAAATCTTGTGCTTAATTATGAAAAGTGTCATTTTATGGTTAATCAAGGCATCATATTAGGACATATAGTTTCGACTAGGGGCATTGAAGTGGATAGATCAAAAATTAATGTGATTAGCTTGCTATAGTACCCCACAAATGTGCGGGAAGTACGCTTTTTTCTTGGTCATGTAATTTTTACAAGCGATTCATCAAAGATTTTTCAAAGATAGCTCATCCAATGAGTAACCTTCTATAGAAAGACGTGCCATTTAAATTCAATGAATACTGCAAAAAGTTGCTTGATATTTTGAAAGAAAAGCTGGTTATTGCACCTATCACCAAACCACCAGATTGGAACCTCCTTTTTGAGCTTATGTGTGATGCCAGTAACTATGCTGTAGGAGCAGTTCTTAAGTAGAGGGTAGGCCGTGACTCTCATGTGATCTACTATGCATCAATGATGTTGGATAGTGCTCAACAAAACTATTCAACTACTGAGAAAGAGATGTTTATTGTGGTCTTCACATTAGAGAAATTCAAATCATACTTGCTTGGTATAAAGGTGATAGTATATTTAGATCATTCTGCTATTCAGTACTTGATGAGCAAAAAGGATGCCAAGCCAAGACTTATCCAGTGGGTTCTTTTGCTGCAAGAATTTGACATTGAGGTCAGAGATAAAAAAAGGAGCAGAAAACCTAGTCCCAGATCACCTGAGTAGGCTGAACAACACTTCTGGAGATGATCTGGTGGTTACGGAGGAGTTTCCTAATGAACAATTATTCACGATGACTTCAATATGGCCATGTCAAAACCCATAATACCCGATTTTAATCAATTTTACCAACCAGAATGGATACCCAGATGGTAGCACGTCTTCTCAGTTCCATAAATTGAAGAATGATGCTAGGTATTACATTTGGGATGATCCATATTTATGGAGAATGTGTTCTGACCTGATTGTGTGAAGGTACGTACCTAAATCTGAGATTTCTTCCATATTGCAATTTTTTCATGCATCTGCTTGTAGTGGCCATTTCGGCCCTAATAGGACGACTAGGAAAGTGCTTGAATCTGGTTTCTACTAGCCTGACATTTTTAGAGATTCTTATGCATTTTGCAAAGCACATGACAAGTGCCAAATGACTGGCAACATAGGCCAAAGAAATGAAATGCCTCAGACCCCGGTTATTGTTTGCGAAATATTTGATGTGTGGGGGATTGATTTCGTGGGCCCTTTTCCATCGTCATTTGGTTTTCAATACACTTTGTTAGCTATTGTTTATGTTTCAAAATGGGTAGAGGAAAAATCTACTAAAACTAATAATTCTAAGGTTGTTGTCGATTTTGTGAAGGTTGATATCTTTGTCAGGTTAGGGACCCCGAAAGCAATCATTAGTGATCGCGGGACTCATTTCTGCAACAAAGTGTTTGCTTCATTGCTGAAGAAATATGGAGTTATGCAAAGGACCTCCATGGCCTACCATTCTCAAACCAATGAGTTGACGGAATTGTCCAATCGAGAGGTAAAGACTATTTTGGAGAAAACTATGAATTTCAGTAGGAAAGACTGGAGCTGGCGCTTGGAAAATGTTGTTTGGGCTTACCGTACTGCCTACAAAATGCCATTAAATATGTCTGTTTATAAACCTGTTCAGGGAAAGGCCTGTCATCTGCCTGTAGAAGTTGAGCATCGAGCGTTCTAGGCTGTGAAGCAATGCAACATGAATTTTGATGATGCTGGGCAAGAAAGGAAGTTACAGATTTAGGAATTGGAAGAATTACAGAACCATGGTTTCGACAACGCTGTTACATACAAGGCAAAAACTAAAGCTTTTCACGATAAACACCTTGCCGAGAAGAAGTTTAAAGTCAGACAGAAGGTACTTCTATTAACTTTTAAACTTTTTGTAGGGAAATTGTGATCCAAGTGGATTGGACATTTTATAGTCACAAAGATTTATCCTTGCGGTGCTGTGGATATTCAAAGCATGGAAACAGGAAAAAATTTCAAGGTGAATGGCCATCGTTTGAAGCCATTTTATAAAGGATTTCAACCTCATTATGTCGAAGTTAACTCTTTGAATGAACCTTCCTATAACTAAATGGAGCCCATGTCAGGCTAACGACGTTAAACAAACACGCTTATTGGGAGACAACCCAAAGTTTGCTTTCATTTTGTTCTTCGCAATTTAATTTTTAATTGTTCATAATTCTGTCAGGTTCTTGTTTTTTGACATTTTCTTTTTTATTTTTATTCCAATATTTTACTATTGTTGGATGTCACTTGTTCGCAAGGTTTTTATTGTTTTGTATGATAGTATGGGTTGAAAAAAATCAGACAATTTTAAAGATGAGTCAACCAGTAGCAGTTAAGCAAAGTGGCATGGTTGTAATTTTGACCATTGTTTTAAACCAAGTGTGGGGAGGGTATTTCAGTCTATCCAGATTTACAACCTACAAACACTCTAACCCTTTTCACCGCCCTACCCATCAGTGCCCACAAATCCATTCACACTTCTTCTCCCACCAAGCTCTAAATGCTCAAAACCTGCAACACCCATTCGTTGCTGCCCCTCCCATCTACATCCAAACCTTCTCACCATAAAGGTAACTCAGTCCATGGTCATATTTCGTGATAGACCTGGCAATGACAAACAACCTGAAAAATCCGCACCACCTCGAAGCTCCCTTCATCACCTTAGTGCGTCACCTTAGAGAAGCTTTCTCTCACTCTTTACTTTTTACTGTTCTTGTCTTACATTTGCTAACATTGAGGACAATGTTTAGTCTAAAGTGTGGGGAGGGGGAAGTTTCACTTATTTAACTTTGTTTGTTTTATTTGCGTGTCATGTTTATTGTTTAATTGTTTTGCTGGATTTGGCTGTTTTACAATTTTTGTTTTTAATATCATGTTTTTTTACTGTTTTGTCTTAATTTGTGCATACATACATCATGTAAAATGTTTTGGAAATCCCCATTTTGGAAAACTGAATTTAACTGCTTTTAAACATGTTTTTATAGACAATCTTGCCTTCTTTGTTCAGGAAACTTGAATTATTAGATACTTTGGCGTAATTGATGTTTTCATGATCCTGTCTTGTCATGATTCGAGTTAGTGTGTATACTATAATTAAACAGACTGCTTCAGTTGCTTGCACCCTTTAGAAAGTAATAGGCGTATGTCCACACTAAACACACTGTGAGATTTTTGAGACATAGGATAGAGAGTGCAACTTCACATACACTCTACTTTTCTTTCGGAGAGCGCACACATTTGTCCCCTGCTAGAAACTGACATAAGTTTTGTTCAAAACCACATTTAGTACACTAGAATGAAGCTAAGGAGTTGTTTGCGTAGCCCCTTGCTATCCATTTTCTTTCAAAATCCAACCCAAAAATTTTATATCCTAGTTCAAACCCCTTAAGGCCAAACCTTTTCTTTGTTTTAACATTTAAAAAAACCCCATTTTAACCTATGACCTCTTCTTTCAAGCCCTGACTTTTGCATTTAGTTGAGAAGAATTACCAAATAGCATATGTAATTATATATCATATATACCAATGTTTGGTCACTTTGGGTAATATAATTATATATCATGTATACCAATGTTTAGTCACTTTGGGTAATATCTAAATTGTTAGCTTAATTGTGCTTTATTGAAAAAAAAGGAGAGAAAATCATAGCTAGCTGAAATGCATCTGTTGGTGCGAGTAAGAAAAAAATAAAAATAAAAACAAAAAAATAAACAGAAAAGAGGAAATTATTATGTGAATAAATGCATGAGAGGTAGTTTCAGCAACCTTGGTTCAACTTCATTATTATGGTTGAAGTTAAGTGAATTATGGATCTGTGATATGGTAAACTTGGGTCAAATTAGCTTAATGCTTTAATCTTTTTATTTATGTTGACTCAAAACTGAAGTTGTTGACATATGTTTATTTGGTACATTTCTTTGCTCTTCTCAACTCAATTTCCTTGGTAACAAACTAGCCTCATTATAACCCATTAAAAGATCTAGCTGGCTAGTGTGGGTTTTAGGCCCAAGCTAGTGGTAGAGAATTGAACTTGTGACAGTCCTATGGAAAGAACAAATTTGTGCTGGATTTTTTAGAGAAACACCAACATCCAAATTTCAAATGAGAGAATGAGTGAAACATTAAGAGGGTGTAGATGTTATTACTTTTTACTCTGGCATTTTCGAAGCAGTTAACATTGCTAATTAATCAGGAGATCGACCTTCATAGGTTATCTTGTTTAATTATAGATTGCATACATTAACTTAAGAAGTTATAAGTGTAGTTGAAAGAATTGTGATAAGATGTTGAAGTGTCTTGATAATTTGAGTTGATTGAATACTTGAGGGCAAGTATTGTTCAAGTGTGGGGAGTTTTGGTACTTGCATTTTGTGCATGTTAATTGTGTGTGTTTTATGCTCTTTTGATATGCTTATGTGATGTTTTGCTTGTGTTTCTATGGTAATTTGTTTCTTTGTATGTTCTACGTGATGAAATACCAAAATGATGTGATTTAGAGTGAATTTGACTGATCTGGAACTGGAAAGGATTTCAATATGACCATGTTGAAGGTGACGTGATGTTGGCAAATTGCTCCTTCCGAATATCGGATTAAGTACTTTAGGATTTGGGCCTGAATGACATAGCCTTTTTACTGGACTAAGTCAAGTTATTTTGTAGCCCATTGGAGCTTTATTTTGATATTTAATTTGGTCCCACTTTGTTTATTGAAAAAGAAACAAAACCTAGCCTATTAATAGGCCCACTTTAGGAAATTGAAAAGGAATTTTTTTCACAATCAACTGGGGAATAGAGAAACAGCAGAAGTAGCTTTTGGTGGATGGGAGAGAAAGATAATGACTCTTCTTTAACAACATTGTCTTTGAATATTGCTATGCGTGGCTAACTTTTTAATCTAGACAAGGTATCCAACATTTTATTTATGTAATTCATGAGACTCCTTTGATTTAATTGCTTTTGTTTATCTCTTATGTTCGTTTGATCTCTACATTTTAATCGATTTATTATAGTCGTGTTTGTTGATTAATGAGGCTTGTTAATTGATCGACTTGGTGATAAACTGCCGAATAGATTAGTTGATCCGTGATTGTTGTCTATCGAAGTGGCAAATTAATTTCAATTAAGAAATTAATGAAATTAAATAATTTAGTCTAAATAGATTGCGACTTTTCCGATTTTGTTGGCTAAGACAAAGGTCTATATTCTACGGAGCTTTACTCGGGAATAGTCTAATTACTTAGGGTAATAATCTGTGGAGCTTTACTCGGGGTTATCAAATAATTACGAATGGATTGGTCGATATGTGCTATTCACTGTCTACTATAGCTTTGTCCATAAGAATGAACAAAATTTATATTTTTGAGTCTGAATTATAGTATCAAACAGAAGAGTACCTTAACTAAGCTTTTCTTTATATTGTTTTCAATCTTTGTTTTCAAGCTTTTATTTTATTTTCTATTTTTTCCACACAAATAAACAATTGCTACATTGGTCTCTATGGTTCGACCCTATTCAACACTTTGCTCGTTTAAGTGTTCTAGAATAGGAATTTATTTTTGTTGGTTTGACAACACTTTGCTCGAAGAAGATAGCCACGAAGAAGATATTTTAAGACAAGGCAAAATAGTAACTTGGTCTCTCGAGTTAAAAGAAACGTGGATTTAAAGCTTGGCTTAGCAAGTGACACTTGTCATTTGCCCATTTGTCCAATTCCTAAGGCTTTAAATTAGGTTCTCATTTAACTAGTTCAATCAACTCCAAATTTTAGTCCAGTTGTCTCTAATTTTTTAATAACATCTTCTCACAAATTCTAAAGTGATCTATAAAATTTTTGAATGTCATTTGACTCTTATTTCTATTTCCATTTATCAATTGACTTACCACTTGGCATTTTTCCTAGTCCAGAAATATCTTTAAAATTTGGAAAATTCACATATTTCACTAAAAATTCTAAGTCAATAAATATAGTCTCCAAATTAATTTTTAACAAATAAACCACAATTCTCAATATAATCACATTTACAGTTCAATTATACCCAAAAAATGCCAATGAATGCATGTACAATCATTTTATGCGCAAAACTCAATATTCACATGTGTGTGTATGCTATATTATGCATGAGCATGAAATGCACTTATCTAATCTCTCATTGATATCTCACATGTATCGTATCTTAGGGTTCTAACCCTTAGTATGGAAACAGGATGTTACAACATGGATGATTTTAGTGCCTATGGTTCCTTTATTGATAATTTCTTAGAAAATATTGCACTCATTTTAAAAAGATGTATTGAAACTAGAATTATACTTAAATGTGGAAAATTTTCATTTTAAGTTTGATCAAAGGATAGTTCCAGAGGATGTTGTATCTTCCAGGGGCATAAAGGTTGACTAGTCTAATAATTATCTTATTTTTGCTTTGCCTTATCCCTCGAATATGTGGGAAGTTTGTTATTTCTTAACTATGTAGGTTTTAATATAAGATAATTAAGCAAGTAAATCAAGGATTTCTTGAAGATAACCTCTCTTTTATAAAATATATACACCAAGATGACCCTTTTAATTTTGATGACAACTGTAAGGAGGTATTTGACAAGCTTAAGGAACTCCTAACATCCCCACCAACAATTTAACCTCCAAATTGGAGCCTTCCTTTTGAGATTATGTGTGATGCTAGTGACTATGCAAATGAGCGGTTCAAAGATGAACAGTGGGAAAGAATGTGCATGCCATGTTTACCCATTAAAAACTTTGAATTCAACTAAAATGAATTATATTACAAAATGACCTCTCCTCTGAATTTTTTTATGTTATCGATACATTAAAGTTCACTATAAGTTCCTAAACTAAAAAATAAAAGTGAAGGAAAAAGAATTGACTACAGGAAAAAGGCAAAGAATTTTAAACCGTTAATGGAAAGATAGAATATAATTATAATAATATAATAAATACTTAGAGAGTCAAAGAGGCCTTTATGTTTTGGTGATAGAGGGACTTAAACCATCATGATTTCAAAAGTTGATAGATTTTCTTCTTACTATCTACTTCTTTGTTGTTGAAAAATGAAAATAGAGATGTCTCCTACATTACCCCTAATATATGGAAGTAGTGATGTAATTTTATAGAATCATTCAATTTGAATGCTATATGAAGAACACAAGCTCAAGGAAGGAACATAAAGACCTAGGATGTAAAAGAGCATAATATGATTGATTTGGCAGATTTGGATTCTTGTATATCTACTCATGTAGTACTTTACTTCATTATATGATATCCATCTTTATAGATATCATCATCTACACCCAGAAAGCCATAGGCTTTGGAAGAAGTTCATACAAATTATGTAGAGATTTTGATTGATTAAAAATAAGAATCTACTTCAACCAATATACCCTTAGGCACAATAATATATACCATATAAATGACAATTGAAGGACAATTAGCTAGAGCGACAGGTGCTGTAACAAAACTGACTAGAAAGAAGGGTAAATTGGCCATATTAAAATTACCTTCTACAAAGATTCATTTAATATCCAAAAATTGCCTAGCAAATAGTTAGACAAGTAGTGAATGCTAGGGTAAACCAAAAATGTTAGGGTTGAGTAGGATCTAAATGTCATCTAGGTAAGCTTCTTATAGTAAGAGGATTGTTTATGAACCTTATAGACCGTCCCCATGGGGATGGTGAAGGGTGGGCCCTAATTGGTAAAAAAAATTGCAATCCCTTTGGATTATCTTGCATTTGCAAGAAGAATTAGAAAAGGGAATAAATATAGTGATAATTTGATTCTTTGTCTCTTTTATACTTGTAGAGGTTATTTTGGAGGAAAAAGGACTGCCTATAAGGTTTTAGAGAGTGTTTTTTACTGGCCTTTATTGTTTAAAGATGCATATATCTTTTTATGTCAAAACATAGGTAACTTGTACATATTTTTTTAATAAACTCCCATTCTTTTCTGTAAAATCTTTGATATTTAGGGCATTGATTTTATAGGATCATTTCCTCCATCTTTTGGTTTTCGTTATATTTCCTTGTAGCTAATTATTTTTGTAAGTGGGTCCATTAAGACTAATGATGCTAGAGTTACTGAAAATTTTGTCAATTCAAATATCTTTTCTAGGTTTAGGACACTGGGACTTATCATAAGTGATAGGGGAACACACTTTTATAATAGGGTGGTGGGAGCTTTGTTTAAGAAGTTCCATATCATACATAAGGTTTCCACTCCCTACCATCCCCAAACAAATGGCCAAGTTGAGGTGTCCAATAGAGAAATCAAGTTGATCTTAGAGAAAATAATTTAACCTAAGAGGAAGGATTGGAGCTTGAGATTTAAAGATTCATTATGGGCATATAAAAAAATTATAAAACACCAATTGAGATGATTTTATATAGAGTGGTATTTAGGAAGATATGTCATATCCCTGTGGAACTACAACACAAGGTATATTGGTTATCACCTATTATGACATGAATTTTAATGATGCAGGAGTGTATAGAGAACTTTAATTGTAAAAGCTTGATGAGATGCAGAAAGACTCCTATGAGAATGTAATGTTTTACAAAGAAAAGACCAAGGCTTTCTATGGCAAGATGATCTTAAGGAAAAGCTTTTGTTATTAGTTAAAAGTTCTCCTTTATCAATCTAGACTTAAATTGTTTCCAAGTATGTTGTGCTTTCTTTAGGTTTGTCCTTTCATGGATTCTAATGTTTCTTCCTATAGTGCAAGAAAGATTCAGATTATGAAAATATGAAGGAATTTTGAAGTGAATAGTCATCATATGAAGGATTTTAAGTGGAGGTGTGGAAGTGGAAATCCTTGAAGATCTAAATCAAGATCAAGACCACGTAGTAAAGAAAGCTTGAAGTTAAGCCAATGATAGTGTACAAAGGCACTATAGGGAGTTTGTTTCCTTTTTGATAGTGTGTGTTGAGTATGTTACAAAAATTTACCTAACTCTGTACGCTAAATTTTATAGTTAGGGTGAGTCAAGATCGAATCCACAGGAAATGTTTGGTTAATTTTTGTAACAAATTAATTGATTCTAGGAAAATATAAAAAAGGGTTTTTTGGATTTTAATCAATTTAGAAAATAAAATCAAATTAAAATATCGAAAACAAATTAAAGAAAACAAACAGAAATGAATAAAGTGTCAAATATGGTTAAGGTCCAGTTCTAGGTTCAATCTCAACCAAAACATGATCAAACATATTTCATCATCCTAACAACTTTATAACTCTCTTTTGACTATTGATTTGACACTAATAGAATGCTCTACTAATCTCGATTTTCCCTTAAGTTGTGTCTAGTAAAGACACTATCATTAATTAAATCTAACTATTTAGTAACCTAGGACACGATCTCTAGATTTAATTTGGTAGTTGCATTACGAAGTGAAAAATGATCAATATAGGTAGTAACCTCCTATGCTCGGGTTATCTATCCTAAGTTATGTTGTTCCTAACTATACGGGATCATTAGATGCTACTAAAAAAACATTAAAAGTAATAATTACATTTTACATATTACAATCAATGTTATAACAATTGGTTTGAAATAAAACAATCAAATCAACATAAAAAAATATAACAATTTGAACAGAAATTGCATGTTAATACGATAAAATGGTTTAACCTTCACTCGATGTTGACATCTAATAGATGTAGATTGTATTGTATTTTTATGGGTAATTTGATATATGTTTAGTGGTTAATTTGATTGTTTAGTGTTTGTTTACCTCAAGAATTGGGTTATTTCATAAATACGTGTGTTTTAAGTTTTTTTTGTTGAGAACATGTCTTATACCTTCAATTTTATATATATGAGGCGTCGTGATGAGTTTGTTAGTGTTTCAAGACATTCAGTGGAGTTTCAGAGGAGAACCAAATTGAAACATAGTCCCACAAACCAAAATGTAGTCCCACAATTGTGGCAAGTAGGCCATGATGGTGACAAAACCACCAACATAGGCCCATAATCATAACAAAAACTTGAGCATAGGGCCATGATCATAGGGAGTCTACCAAGATCGTGATAGAGAAAAGAAAAACTGGCCATAATCGTGCACTAACGGTTATGATCGTGGCTTACGAGTCATTTTTAAGTTTAAGTTTTTGAGGGATATTTCAGACATATTGGACTTCAAAAAGACATTTGGGGTTACCTTAATTCGAAAAGAATACAAAAGTATTATGGTGTAACCTTAGAAAAGACTCTACATTCAGCCTACATTTGGAAACCTAAAGAGAAAGAGAGAGAGAGAGAAGAGAGAGGAAAGAAGAAGAGGAAGACAAGGAGTGTTTTGACGTCGAAGTTGCCGGAATAAGTAATCTACCAACGCTACTGCTTTTATAGATCATCTAACCTAAGTTTCATTTCCTCCGTATTTACTTTTTTATCCACTTAATGTGTAAGATTTAGATAGGTTGTGCGGTTACGGATGTTGAGTTGTCAATGATGTTCTAACTTTTCCTTCGGGATTTTGGTTATATTTAATATTAATCTAGTTAAATTGTGTTTACTTGATTTGGGTGTTGTGATTGATTAATGTATTTTCATATTTTGGTAGCAAACCTAGATAGTAAATTAGATAAAAATGATTGAATTGGATTAAAAAGAGTTATGCGATCTAATTGACCAATTAATCAATCTAGTTAGTAATTTCATGGAGAAAGATCCAATACAAGACCTAATTTCTTATTAAAAATCTTTAGAACAGATTAGAATTATGGGTAATTTATGAATTGAGAGATTGCAAGTCTATAATTTGCCTTTTAATTAATATATATGTTATTTTCTTCAAAACAAATCTATAATTTGATTAGGGTTTACAATTTAGGGTATGGTTATAACTTGAGAGAGAGTAATCAACCCTATGATCATGTAAAGCCGACACCCCATAAACACATAAGTGACTAGATTAGCATTAATAATAAGTAAAATCCCCTCTCTCGTAACTTGATTAATTCTTTTGATAGATTTCCATTGTTACATCATTCAATTATTGATTGTTTGTTATATTTAGTTTAATTTTTAGCTTGCTAATCGAAATTGAGTTTTAAACAAAGCACAACCTAAATCAAGTGGTGACTATGCACATTCTTTATAGGACGATATCTGCTTTTTACTATAAGTAATGACTCGTATATTTGTAGTTTTTAGCATAAAACAAGTAGTTTGTTTTACAATCAACAATTTTTTTCGCGTCATTACTGGGGAATGTTTTATTTAGCATCTTGTTTAGTTTAGGTGACTTTGATTTAAGAGTGTTTAATACTTTTCCTAGCAATTTTACAGGTGCATGAATACAAGGAACATAAGAAGGTCTAACAAGCTTAATGAAGAAGAGTTTTCAGATATTACAAGGCATAAAAGAGAGCTAAGAAGAGCTAGACATCAAGACAAAATACAAAGGAATATGGAAAAAAAAGGAGAGCAAGGAGGAGCTGAGAACACATTGATGGACTTTATGAGGGTATATTTTAGTCCTCAAAGAGTTGCAAGGCTAGTGATTCAAGCTAATACTTTTGAGATCATACTGGCAATTCTCAATATTCTTCAGAGTAGTGTGCAATTTTATGAGCTATACAAAGAAGATCCCAATGCTCTTACAAATTTTTTATAAATTTTTGATACCATCAATTTTAAGGGATATCTGATGATGGTATGAGATTAAGATTGTTTTTTTTTTTACTTTAAAGGAATTGACAAAGGCATGGTATAATTCACTCAGTGCAAGCTAATTCACTACTTAGGAGCAGCTAGCCCAAGCTTTCTTAGCTGAGTACTTTCCTTTAACTAAGACAATAAGAATCATTAAAGAGATCAAAAAACTTTCAACAAAGTGATGGGGAGTCATTGTATGAAGCTTGGGAGAGATTTAAGGAATTACAAAGGAGCTACCCCTACCATAACCTTCCGAGAGAATTTGTTTTGCTAAAATTCTACAATGGTGTAACTTAGAGCACAAGGAAAACAATAAATGTAGTTGTAGGAGAGTTTTTAGTAAGGAAAACCATTAATGCAGATCATGACCTTTTGGAAGAGTTGGCAAGTAATAGTTATATGTAGTCAAATGAAAGGAGTATATCTAAGGAGCAAAAAGGAATGATTCCACTTGGCTCGATGATAGCCTTGCGAGCACAAATTAGTTCCCTCACTAAGTTGTTGAGTGACATACAAGCAGCTTCTTCATCCATAGTCAAGACCATGTAGTTACAATGTGAATTATGTAGGCAGAATAACTATGGCACAACTGAATGTTTCTTACTAAGAGTGAGTGGCACAAAACAAGTAAATTACTTGGGTCAATAAGGTAACAATCTATACTTTAATACTTGCAATCCTAGGCAAAAAAAACCACCTAAATTTTTTGTGGAGTATTATCAATGCGGGTGGCCAAGTGAGAACACAAGGACCTCCCAAATTTCAGTAAGACTGACTTGAGTCTTTGGAGAACAAAATGGATAAGTTAATGGATGTATTGGGTTCAGAGTTCTCAAACTAAAAGGAAGGTCAAAGAAGATTAGAAGAGAGTCAGAAATGGATAAGTTAATGGATGTGCAGAGAAAAACTTGTAATGCTTTTTCTTCTAGGAATATAGAAAGTTTACGATGCAATACTAAGGCCAACCTAAATGAATAATTTAAGGTAATCACACTTAGGAGTGGCTAGCAATTACAGAAGTTAAGTGTTTAAAATGATAGCCAATAAAAGAAAAAAAAGTAGAAGAGAAGGAAGAAGATAACCAACAAAAGGAAAAAAGTAGAAGAGAAAGAAGAAAAGAAGCCATATTTACTTCCACCACCCTATAAGCCTAGGATTTTATATCCATAGAGGGTGAGATAGCATCAAGTCGATGCTCAATTCTCTAAATTCTTGGAGAAGTTGAAGAAATTTTCAGATTATTTTTTCTTTGGTGGAAGCATTAGAGTGTATGTCCAAGTATGCAAAGTTTCTCAAGGACATAGTGACACACAATCACACTTAGGAGGACAATCAGACAATGACCTTGACAAAGAAATGTAGTTCTATCATCATAAACACAATGCATTCAAAACTACAAGATCCAAGGAGTTCTACTATTCCAAGTGTTGTTGGTGATTTTGAATTTTCTAAATGATTATGTGATTTAGGAATAAGTATTAACTTGATGCCTTTTTCTATTTTCAGGAAATTGGGGCTAGAAGATGTCAGTGCAACATCCATACTTATCTAACTTGCAGATCAATCCATTATGAGGCCTTTTAGGGTAGCAGAAGACATTTTGGTAAAAGTTGATAAATTTATAATTTCTATTGATTTTTTAATGTTGGATTTTAAAGAAGATAGGAATTGTCCAATGATTTTTGGTATGCCTTTTATAAATATCAGTAGGGCATTAGTTGATATGCATAAAGGAAAACTGGTTTTAAGAATTGGTGATGAATAAGTTGATTTCAATATGACTAAATCTTTGAAGAAGTCGATGGATGGAAGTGCTTATATGAAAATTGATATTGTGGATGATTGTGTGAAGGAAGTAAAGAAGGAAATTGAAAAGGAGGTTAAGAAGGAAATTGAAGGAAGTTAAAGAAGTTAGTAAAGTGCATAGGGATGATAGTGTAAGCAAAAAGGAATTATGGGAGGAGGCAAAGCAAGAGAATTTAGAGACAGTGGATGCACCCATAACACCATCCATTATAAAGCCTCTTATTGTAAAACTAAAACCCTTACCTTCCTACCTGAGATACACATTTCTAGAAAAGGACTACATCGTACCTAGCATCATTTCCTACTAATTAGATTCTAAACAAGAAAAGAAGGTGGTAGAATCCATTAAGAAGAGGATGAGAGTCATGGGATGGAAAAATTTATGATATTAGGGGGATTAGCCCTAATGTGGGGATGCATAGGATAAGCCTTGAAGAAGGATACAAGACAATGAGAGGGAGGCAAACAAGGTTAAATCCAAACATGCAACCGGTTGTGAAGAAGGAAGTGGTGAAGATTTTAGATACAAGTATTATATATCCAATTTCATATAGCAAGTGGGTGAGTCCAGTGTAATGTGTGGCTAAGAAGGGATGCATGACAATGATGGAGAATGAAAAGGGTTAACATATTTCCATTAGGACCATCATATGTTGGAGAGTGTGCACTGACTATAAGAAGCTCAATTTGTCCTCTAGGAAAGACCATTTCCCATTACCTTTTGTGGACCAAAGGATGAGACTCGCCACCTCCATCGACCCCACCACCTTAAGCCCATTTTGCTCTTAATCTCTTCCATTATTCTTTTTGTGTTTTTTTCATTACATTGTTGTCTTTAGGTGTTCTCGTTTTCACATTGAGGACAATATGTTGTTCAAGTGTGGGGAGGAAGTCTTTACATTTATGTTTGCATTTTTGCATGTCATTTAGGTTGCATGTTAGGTTGTTAGTATTAGGAGTGTCATTTCCCTTACATTTTGAATCTTTGTGATGAATATGTTGCCATGAGATTCTATCATGATAGTTGGAATGAGATTAAATGCATGCGGGAACTTAAATTAGGCTACTTGAGTGGAAAGTGAACCATATGAGTGATGAAAGTAGATGGCCACATATGCTTACTCAAAACTTGACACTTGAGAAATGAGGTAATGTATAGAAGCATAATGGATTTTCACTTGAGCCTATGTGAGGAATTGAGCCTTTATGACGCCATTCTATAGTCATGTCATTTCCTTGTTTGTGTGATGCTTTCTTAGGTAATTGCCTTCAAAACTTTCTATAAATTAGTTTAACTCTACTGAATGTATGTTAGATAGAAATGATTAAAGCATTTTTGCTTTATCCTTTGGATTAAATGACCTACCCTTTTATTATCCCTTGCCAACCCCATTAAAGCTTCAACCTTTTGTTTCTTGAAATCACCCATTTTTCAAAAAACCCACAAACCCCAGTAGCTTGCCTAATCTCAAGTTGTTAGAGTGCTAAGATACTTTAGTATGGAATCATAAGTTAAGAGCACATGGCATGTAGTTGTTGTTTTTTGTTCGTTGATTCTTTATTATGTTTTAAAAATATCAAAATCAAAAGAAAAATGAAAAAAGAAAAGAAAAAGAAAAAGGAATAACATGTAGTAGCTTCAATAGGTGCAGAGTAGCAGTTGTATCCATTTGCATATCTTAGAAGTTTATCTTTTTATCCCTTTGTTAACTTAGTAGTTTATAAATGCTTATGATAAATCCCTAAAACTGTTTAATCCACCTTAACTTGAGCCACATTACAACCTGAAACAAATCCCTTTTGTAGCAACCCTACGATAGTGTGATTTCCTATAAGAAGTTTGAGCGAAACACTAACCATCAAACACTTGAGATAAATAAGTGAAATCTATAAGGAAGATCCATTTTGAATTATACTCATTTTTGAGCGATGGTTTCATGAGTTGAGTTTCTTTATATGCATTAATAAAAATTAGTCATGATAGTAGATTAACATTTAAGTTGGCCAAAGTTTGAGGGATTGCATGCTTTAATCTTTGTGAAAATGGAGTGATAGAACTTTATTGGTTGTGTTTGATATTTGCTTAAGGAAAAGAAAAATTTAAGTATGGGGAAGTTAATAGGTATAGATTGCATTATATTTTTATGGGTAATTGGATATGTGTTTAGTGGTTAATTTTATTGTTTAGTGTGTGTTTAGGTTAGGAATTGTGTTAGTTCATAAATATGTGTGTTTTAAGTGTTTTTTTCGTTGAGAACATGTTTTTGAGCTTCAATTTTATATATAAAAGGTGCTGTGATGAGTTTGTTTGTGTTTCAGGAAATTCAGAGGTGTTTTGAAGGAGAACCGAGCCAAAACATAGTCCCGTGATTTTCACAACCAGGCTATGATCATGATAGAAGCACCGACATAGGTGTACAATCATGGCAAATATGTCATGATCATGACAACAGCTTAAGCATAAGGCCACGATCGTGGGGAATCTATCATGATCATGGAGAATTTGCCACAATTAGGAGAAAGAGTAGACAAACCAACCATGATCGTGCACTAAAGGCCACGATTGTAGCCTACATGCAAACAAACATAGAGTCACTTTCAAATTCAAGTTTTTGAGGGACATTTCGTAAATTTTGGGCCCCGAAAAGACACTAGGGTTACCTTAATTGGAAATATTATAAAAGTATTATGATGTAACCATATAAAAAGGAGACTACATTCAACCAACATTTGGAAACCCAAAAAGAGAGAGAGAAAAGAAGCAGAGGAAGAATAGGAAGGTTCCAACGTCGAAGCTCCCCATAATAGGTGATCTTCTGACATTAGTAATAATCATGGAGGGTGAATTGGATAAAAAATGATTAGATTGGATTAACGAGAGTTAGGTGATCTAATTGATCACTTAATCAATCTAGTCGGTAATTTCATGGAGAGAGATCCTATGCAAAACCCGATTGTTTATTAGAGAGCTTTAAAACTAATTTGAATTGTGGGTAATTTCTAAGTTGAGAGATTGCAAGTCCATAACTCGATATGGGTTTACAATTTAGGGAATGGTTATAACTTGAGAGAGTGATCAACCCTATGATCGTCTAGAACTAACACCCCATAAACATAAAAGTGGCTAGATTAGCATTAATGATAAGTAAAATCCCCTCTCCCAAACTTGATTAATTCTCGTAACGGATCGATTATCGTTATTTTGATATATTTGGTTTATTTTTATTTTGTGAATCGAAATTGAGTCTAAAAAAAGCACAACTTGAAGTAAGTAATGCCTAAGCATGATCTCTATGAGATGATATTTTCTTTTTACTATAAGTAACGACTCGCATATTTGTAGTTTTTAGCATAAAACAAGTAGTTTGTTTTTAAAATCAACAACATCCTCACAGAACCGGCTCAAAAGCTTAGCCCTACTTCTCCATCCTCAAGCTCTCACCATTAGCTTTAACCTCTATTGCCACTGTCTGAGCTAAAAAAAGATGAGGGAATGAAGAAAGAAAAGAAACAATGCTTATGACTTTCTCTTCTCCCGAATGACCTCCCTTTTCTGTGTCGTCACACTCTTTCCTTAACAAGTAAAAAATTAGGTTTAAAAATTTGGACACCTGGCTATAAAAAAGCACAGTTGGCCTTCTCACAGCCATGAGTGGCCTTTCACAAGCATAAAAGGCCTCACAGTTATGACTTAACAAGTCATATTTGTGACTTTCTTCTCGTGGTCATGAGAAACATTCCACCCCTTTAGATCCACTTTCTTTTTTATTCCAAATACAATCATACATCTTTGTATTCTTATACATTAAATGTTGGTAGATTAAAAGGATAGCTAGCTAGAAGTATGAGAAATTGTGAGAATCTGCTAGAAGATGGCTTCATCGTCAGAAGCATTTGGTCACCTTTAATAAGAGTTGTTGCATGCATCTATGGAAATTGGTGTGAGAAGTAGCTAGTTGGGTATAAACATAAGACTTCACTCCCATTTATGACAATTTCCAGCAATTCCTGATTGATTTTCTCTTGAAATTCTTTGTCCCTTCTTCAATCCTCTTTTTTCTTTTGCTCCCAGAATCAATTTATTATGGACATTAAGAAGATGACTTCAATGAACATGCTTTCCTGTAACTTTAGCTTCTTTACTTCTGAAATGTACCTATAATCAAATATGAGTTAAAGTGAGTATCCTAAGCATTTCTAAGGCATTAATCACTAAGTGTAGCAAATAAAATGAATCAAAATCACATATCAAGTTCCCCCAAACTTAGCCTTTGACCGTCCTCAGGAAAATTATCAAAATCAAAATCACAAACCAAAACTTTTATTCACTTTCCATATATCCTGAGAATAGATAACCATAAGTAAAGATGAATGGCTTTCAAAACCTAAAGCAAAAACTCAACAGTCAAAGATTCTACTCATTATCAATCAACATTCATCACCCTTAGAAACTGAGTGATCTAGAGGTCCACTTGGACAAAAGGTGCTTAAACAAGATATTTCCACAGGTACACTGAAACACCATTCATAATTACAACTGTCCATAACTTTGCATATCATTTCATTTCTCTGCCATTGAAAATCACATGCATAATCATAAATCAAAGGACTTTTCTAAGGTTGTAATATAAGTATGGGTAAGGTAGGATGTATTTGGGGTAATGTGGCATAAAAGCTATCAAGCTGAAGAATGAAACAACTTTGTCTCACAACTCAATTTAGCTCTTACACCATAAGCCATATTAATATAACACAAAAAGTGCTCCATCCAAAACAACATCTGCCTCATATGCAATATATTCAAACACCTAATCAATGCAACTTAAGGAGGATATACTATTAATTAACAACTTTTTACAACAATTGTATTTCCTCTATGATACTTTTATTCAAACCCACGTTTTTTCTTTTCTTTTCTTTTTATTTCTTTTTCAAAATTTAAAATGATAAAAGCTATATCAACATATGATTCATAACATGAAATTTTAACAAATATAGCCAACCCACATGGATGTATACCCCCACACTTAGGCTTTTGGAACATTCATCAAGAATTGACAAATGCTTCACTAGCTAGGGCATTTGGTTAGGTGCATGTAATGTGGTTTATACAAAGAAAAGGATAATAAAACTCAAAGTGGGTTTGCAAAGGAAAATTCACACAATTAGGTAGGCAGATTGGCTAATGTAGCTTGTAATCAATAAGGAATGCGTAATTATTTTCATAAAATGTATGTGATAAAAATATAGTTTCAAATAGAAAATCAATGCAAAGTAAGGATGTATACGTCATGAAGGTCACACGTAAAAAACAAAATGGTAAGACTAATATAGATGTGTCAGTCTAATACAACTCAAAACCTCACTAGTTTTTATTTACCACTAATCACTACTCTTCTTAGAATGATGCACATTGACAAATTACAAGAGCAAAATTATATGCCAAATTTTGCTATAGATTTTATTAATCAATTCCCACCATAATTATAACTAAATAATTTTAAAATAAATAGAAAACAAGAAACTTTTGAATTTTGTTTGTTTGGTTTTGAAAAATGCCTATGAAGTCATAAAAATTACAATTAAGCTAAAAACATGTATAAAAACTAATATATCCTCTTAACATAACATGAAATGCAAGAAATGAAGTAGGTAATAAAAATAGCAATTGTGAAAACATAAAGAAATTGAAATTGACTTCCCTTGGTTTCCTCCCAAGTAGTGCCTTCGTAATAACATTGTTGGCTCAACCTCCAATTGTGTACATCAAGTGACACTAGTCACATCCTCTAAAGTTAACACATCTAAATCCTCCGTCTAGAAGCCTTCATAATATGACCTTAAGTGATGACCATTCACTTTCAATGATTTGTCAGTTTTGAGGCTCCATATCTCTATTACACCAAAAAGAAAGAAATAAGTAATAATAAATAGACCAACCTAACGAGAATTCATGTTGCATCTTCTGATAGTCCAATATGCTTTATGTTGTGATTTAATTGGAAGATGAAATGGATTCTGAAACATTAACCTTTATGGTGACATCCCAATTGGTGTTTTGTAAGCTATTATATAGGCCTATAATGCACCTTCCAGTTTTACACTCAAATCCTTCCTAATGGGACACACAGTTTTTGTAACACCCCACTACTATAGAGTATACACTCAAACATCTAACGGACATTTAAGTACATATCCTATGATGATAGTATACTAGAGAAAACATAATCGCTTAAATGTCATCATAAAGAATATACAATACTTAAAATCTCAACAATTCATTTCATTCATTGACAAAAGTTTACGTTGTAGTCATTGAAATAAATATTTACATTACCAAACATGAGGAAATTTACAATCCTTCATACAAAAGTTATATATGTCAAAGAAACTACAAAATATAATCTATAACTCCTTTGATGTCAGCTGACAGACCTTTGAGCCATATCTTAATCTAAAATGCTCCTCTTGAAAATCTTAAGAACTAGGTCTCCTGTCTCATACCTGGAAAGCCACGTTGCAACTTTTGATGAGTTTTGCAAACTCAATGAGTTAACCATCATTCATGATCTCACCCAAGTAAAATACACAAATATCACACAATCTACCATTTTCACAAACAATTTACATCTCAATAAGGCATAATGAATGACACTCATTTCATATACATTCTTTCAGAACATGTATAACCCAATCAATCACATTATCATGACATATCACTTTATCATCACAATTTCAGAAAAGATTTCATAATCATAAATATACAAATGCAGATGCAGATGAGACTCCATATTTGTTATGACCAAGCACCTTTCAGATAGAGAAACAAATACTCGTCAATTGCAAATGAGACTCTAGATTTGTTATTATTTGTTATGACCGAACACCTTTTAGATATAGATACAGATGCTAGTCAATTGGGCTCAGTTAGATACAAAAATCACAGAGCAAAGCTCTACGTTCAAAAATTAGACTGGATACTTTGATCACAATGCCTTATCTGGACATGCATTTTATAAAATGCATCAAATAACAAAATATGCCATGAATAGCATGCACTTATGATGCATAGATAGAACCTTATATTCATCAGACCTTAGTCTAGCATTCAACTTTCATTGAGTATTCTAAAATCATTCAGAATTCGGTTGCAAACAAATATCATTCAAATTTTAAATGCAAATAGAACACTTCCAATATATTCTTGAATATCAAATGGTTGGATTGGAAACATAAGATGCTATATTCGAATAAAACAGTCGATTTCAAAATTTTTTAGAAAACAAAATTGCAGCAAAAGTAATATAACCAAATTAACACGCCAAGCTATACATGATATGTTATAAGGAAAATATTTTTCAGAAACAACAAGATGTAAATTATTATCGACTCCTTTGCTACATCTTTAACTCCTTGTTAGGCTATCCTATCCTTGGCAATGTATCCTCTCCTAGGTAATGTATCCTCTTTTTGTTATTGTATCCTCGACCAATCCAATCTATTAGTTATCTCCTTGGAAAACTTGGTTAAGAAGATCTTTTTGTGGGAAAGGAGAAGAAAGCTTAAAGAGATTTTACCTTAGAATAAAGAAGCCAGTGAGGCTAACAAATGCAAGATAGGAGAGAGAGAGATAAAAAATCAACCCACCTTATATTCCTTCTCTCAATTTCTGTTAAGTCTCAAAGAAAGAAGTGAAGTGCATACAATGCATCACATCCTTCCTCAATCAATCACAAAGAAGCCAATAAATGAGGCTCTTCTCATTTGTTTTAAGATGGCTATATGAAAAGACAAATAACCTAAATGATACATCTTATTTTTGGTTTTGTGTGATGAAAGAAAGGAGATGGTCCATCAAATTCACCTCTTTCTTCTTTAATCCAATAAATGTTAAATAGATACATGCTATCATTAAAAGACAACCATTAAATCATTTAATGATAAGATCATTACTCCATTTAATGATGATAAGCATGTTAAAAACCATCTTATATATAGCAAACCAATGTTAAATGTAAAGCTACACATTTAGCCCATTAAAAAAAATCCACCTCTTTTTTTATCTTTAATAACATTTTAATTTAAGTAATCAAATTAATCAAATTAAACCAAAGTCTAGCCCATTTCTAGATGTTCATATAAGTTTCTAATTAACAATTAATTAAAGTAAGCTCAACATTCAATCATAGGCTTTAAAACCTCTATTTATATTTCTTACTTTGCTTGATAACCTTCCTATAAGCCAAATGGGAAATCTAATTGACTTATATAATTCAAACTCCAATAATCTCGAAATTAGTTTATTATTAGAATTAATTCTAGCTTATTAACTAAATGTCATTCCACTAAAGATAATTAGCTCAACTATTGTATTACTAAATATTATGAGAACACATGTTTCAAACAAGATGTCTAATTGCAAACTCTAATATGAACCATATTATAGCCACTTGTACAATTAAGGGTAAAATTACTATTTTCCCCTTATATTGGTTTTTCCTTCTAAATCTCCTATTTTACTCTATACAGTGATTAACACAAAAGATCCCATCTTGCTGTTAAGACTTGATGAGTAGCTAGTCCATCAAACTACCAGCGTAAGTTTAATCACCAATCTCCGTAAAACATCTAAAGGTGATGATATCACTATAAACTCTTTATTTGAGTAAATATTCCCTGATACATATTTCAATTAATAATTCCAATCTGTAAACCCCAGATTGGTACTTTTTAAAAATCCATTATGATAATAAAAAAAATTATAATGAAAAATATATGAGTTCACCACTCATCAAGATTATGGTATATAATAAACGAAAACTTAAATTGTGTGTTTTAAGATTAAAGTAATGGCCCACTTTATTCTTTAAAACATTCTAGATTACATATTCATTTACTAGTGCCATAATCAATAATCAACTACTATCATGATATAAAACTCATCATTCCTTTGAATTAAACACTTGTACTCGGAGATAAATCGTACCCCTACATTGTAAACTATAATCAAGCGACCAACTTGATTATTCAACTGTGAATCAATTATTTTATATTCTAATAGTATACATGTTTCCCACACATCTCTATGTATATGTATATTACTTACAAAAGAATCTCGATATCTTATGACTAGATATATATTGCTTAAACAAATAAAACCAAACTATTTTGTTTTATTAATAATAAATATTTTCATTACACAAATAACTGGAAGAAAAGTAAATTATAAGTAAATACACTTGCTTTCTAGGGCACTATATTTACTTAACTCTAACAATCTCCCACTTGTCCTAAAGTAAGTTTGACATATCACTCATTCCCATCCCCAACTATGTGACCCTCAAGACTCTTTTGAGACAACATCTTCATAAATGGATCAACAAGGTTTTGTTTTGTCGGAATCTTTACCTCATTCACATCACCACATTGTATTATCTCCCTTATGAGATGATACTTTATCTCAATGTGTTTGGCATCTTTATGGTTCCAAGGTTCTTTAGAATTATCCACTGCCCCACTATTATCACAATAAAATGTAATGGCCTTTTCTACCTCAAGAACCACCTTCAAATCCTTTAGGAACTTGTGAAACCAGACTATTTCTTTTACTGCTTCACAAGCAGTAACATGCTCAACCTAAACAAATATAAAATCAGAAGATGATTTCCTTGAATCAACATTTGATAAGAAATTGGAATCTGTATATCCTATCAAAATAGAGTTATTTTTAGAGTAAACAAGCATTAAGTTCTTCATCCTACGAAGACACTTCGGTATGTACTTCACCACAGTCCAATGCTCCATTCCTGGACTGGATTGAAATCTACTTTCTAGTCCCACTGTGTAACAGATATCTGGTCTAGTGCAAAGAATAGGATACATTAAACTTCCAACTACTGAAGCATATGGAATGTTATGCATAAGTTCGACCTCCTCCTAGGTCTTAGGTGCTTGCTCCTTTGAATGTTTGATTCCATGTCTACTAGTGTAAAACCTCTATCAGAATATTAGATGTCAAACTTATTAAACATGTTCTCAATGTAGGTTATTTAAGACAAGCTTATCAGTTTGTTCTTACGATCCCTTATAAGTTTGATCCCTAAAATGCTGCTAGCCTCTTCTAAATCTTTTATGAAGAACTATTCATTTAGGCATTTGTTAATCATAGATAACATTCCTACATCATCCCCAATGAGAAGATTGTCATCAATATATAGGATTAGGAAAGTGACCTTTCCTTATTATATCCTTTTATAGACACAAGGCTGATCTTGGTTTTGTATGAACCCCTAAGTTTTGATAGACTTGTCAAACCTAATGTTCCAAGACATAGATGCTTGCTTAAGCCTATAAATGGACCTTTGCAATTTGCATACCTTATGTGCATTATCTCGCTCAATGAATCCATCTAATTGGGTTGTATAAATGGTCTCCTCAAGATCCCCATTAAGAAATGCAGTCTTGATATCCATTTGCCATATTTCATAATCGAAATAGGCTCTTATGGCCAAAAGAATTCTAATGGACTTAAGCATGGCAACTGAAGAAAATGTCTCCTCATAGTCTATACCCTCCTTTTGAGTATAACCTTTAGCTACCAATCTAGCTTTAAAGGTCTCTACCTTTACATCTGATCCTCTTTTCCTTTTGTAGATCCACTTACGCCCTATAGCTTTTACATATGGTGGTAGATCTACAAAGATCCAGACTACATTGGCATACATGGAATCTATTTTTGATTTCATTGCCTTGATCCATTTTACTGCATCAACATCATTAATAGCTTGTGTATAAGTAATGGGATCCGTTTCTTTTTACTTTGAGATGGTTGTAATGCTTTCTCCTAGACCTAGATACCTTTGTAATTGTGTGACAAACCTCCCCCTATGTCTAGGCATTACTTAGTGTTCAGGTTTACTCTTCTGATTCAACTCTTGAATCCATTTTGACATCTTATTCTGCTATATCTAAATTAACTTTTAGTTTAGATGAAATAGCTAACTCTTTGAGTGCTACTTCACTTCTTCCTTTGTGATTTCTCACAAACCCTTCCTCTAGGAAGGTTGCATTTGTCGACAAAAATACCTTCCTATCTTGAGGATTGTAAAAATAGTACCCTTGAGTACCTGTAGGATACCATACAAACAAACATACTTCTGACCTTAACTCCATCTTTGTGGATTTAGACTTTAGAACATAGGTTGGGTAGCCCCAAGTCCTTAAGTGCCGTAATGAAGGCACTCGACTAGTGCACAACTCATTAGGTATTTTAGGCACCAATTTGGATGGAGCAAAGTTAAGAAGATAAGTTGTCACTTGTATGGCAAATCTCCATAACAATTCTAGAAGACTAGCGTAGGGCATCATTGATCTTACCGTTTCTGATAGATTCCTATTTCTCCTCTAAACTACGCCATTCTATTGAGGTGTTCGAGGAGTTGACAAGTTGGAAACAATTCATCATCAATTAAATATTGTTGAACTCTCCAGATAATTACGAACCACATTGATTTGATCAAAGTTGTTTTACTGGCTTGCCTAGCTACTTCTCAGCTTCAGCTTTGAATTCTTTGAACTTTTCAAAGGACTTACTCTTTTTATGCATCAAATACAAATATCCATGTCTAGAGTTATCATCTATAAAGGTTATGAAATATTCATAAACTCCTCTAGCTTGTATGTTCATAGGCCCACACACATCAGTATGTACTAGGTCTAATATGGATTCAGATCTGTTTCCTTTAGAAGGAAATATTGCCTTAGTCATTTTTTCCTCAATACAAGATTCACAGGTGGGTAATAGATCATTATGCAAGCCCATAAAGATCCCATCCTTTACTAACCTGTCAAGTCTTTTTTGATTGATATGACCCATTCTTAAGTGCCACAGATATTTTGAACTAATGATAGAGACATTGGATTGTCTTGGTTTTATCAATGCTGTGGTGTTTAGTGAGCCTATAATAGGTTCTATAAAGAACAATCCCTGTTTAATTATTGCATTACAAATAAAATCTTTATTCTTATATATTAAAACATCAATTTCAAAATATAAGGAATAACTAGATGTTATTAAACAAAAAATAGAGATCATGTTTCTTACAATTGTTAGGATGTAATATACATCCTCCAAATATAACCTAGGACCACTAAGAAAGTTTAAAATAACTACTTCTATTGATTCTGCCAAAACGTAAGATCCATTTGCTATCTTGACTTGAAACTGGCCTTTAAATAGTCTTTTCCTTTACTAGAACCCCTGCAAAGAATTGCAAACATGGTTAGTGGCTCCTAAATCTAATATCCAAGAATCAGATAAATCTTCCACATTTCTAGTTCCTAACAAACTTAGGAAACCCGTATCTTTTTTGCTTTTGAGGGACTCAAGGTAAACTAGATAGTTTCTTTTCTAGTAGCCCATCTCATCACTATAGAAACACTTTCTTTTGATGTTCTCTTTGGCCTTCTTTTTTATAGTTTAGGCCTTGACCTCTGTTTGGGGCCTGGGCCTTCTTTTTCATTGGACTCTTCCTCTTTTGCTTTCCTTTACCCTTAGGCTTAGAAGAACATACTATATTAACTTCTGGTCGATCAGCCTTGATATTCAATATCTCCTCCGTACTCTGAAGAGTATTCATCAACTCACTCAAGGTGTAATCCTTACTATTGAGCTCATAGTCCAACTTAAACTACTGAAAAGAAGAGTTTAAGCTATAATGATCATAATCATCTGTTTTTCCGCATCCATGTCCACCTTAAGCATCTCAACTCAGTGATCATAGATATTACCTTAAGCATGTAATCCCAAACTGGTTCACCAGGTTTTTGTTTGAGATTATGAAAGTTTGGATAGCTTTCATCCTTGCAGACCTAGTCCTCACACCAAACAATTTGTTTTTGCTTTTGCAACATGCCATTGATAAAAACTAGAATATAGCACTTAGTAGTCTTATCAGCATTTTGCCATCACTTTTGTTGTTGGACTAGCTCAGAAGTTGAATCTCCACCTGGAGGTTCAGGCTCATTTTTAGTTAATAACCTTAAAATTCATTCATATTAAAGAACAATGTTAAGGTTACGTCTCTATTCATTAAAATTCTCTCCATTTTCCAATTTGTTGTTATTCAAGAGCAAAGTGAGTGGAATCATTTTCTGGTGATAATGTCTGAAAAATAAATTACTAAAGAATGAGCATACTAGTCAATAAAATTGGAACTTTATATAAAATCATGATGCATGTAAAAATCTGCACTTGCTTTTCACTAAAATCAAAACTTATGTATATGACATAAAAATTCCCGCACTTGTAGAAACTGAAACTTTGTTACAAAATTGTTCATACAACCAAAACTTTGTTAGAACAAAATTCAAGCACTTTTTTTTTTCTAAAAACTAAAATTTAGCTTAGACACCATAACCAAAACCGAAACTTTACCTTTTCATTTATTCAATCTATCATTAAATAACCAAAAAAACATAAAAATGAAACCAAGGAGGAAATATGATGATGATAGGCCACCCTCTTGTTACAAACCAAATGAAGAAAACACAAAAGGTAACTTTAGAATCTATGGACAACCAAAAGAGCAAAAGATATGCCGTATGTATATCTATCGTATAAAAATATGAACCATACAAAAATTTGCCAACCTATGCATCATATACAGGAACCAAAATCATGCATAAGAAAATTGACTCTGATACCAATTGTTAGAATGGAAACATAAGCATGCTATATTTGGATAAAACGGTAGATTTCAAAACTTTTTAGAAATCAAAATTGCAGTGGAAGCAATATAACCAAATCAACACGCCAAGTCATACATGATACGGTATAAGGAAAATAATTTAAATAAATAATAAGATCCTCATTTTTTATTTAAATCCTCGCTACAACTTTAACTCTTTATTGTGTTATCCTATCCTCGGCAATGTATCCACAACAATTGTATCCTTGATCAATCTGATCTATTACTTGTTCTCCTTAGACAACTTGGATAACAAGATCCTTTAGTAGGAAAAGAGAAGAAAGCTTGAAGAGATTTTGCCTTATAAGAAAGAAGCCAATGATAAGACACCTCTCATGCAAATTTCTGCTAGCACATGCAAGATAGGAGAGAGAGAGATAAAAATTCAACAACACCTTATATTCGTTGCCTCAATTTTGGTTAAGCCTCAAATAAAGAAGTGACGTGCATCCAATGCATCACATCCTTTCTTAATCAGTCATAAAGAAGTCAATAAATGAGACTCTTCTCATTTATTTTAAGATGGCTATATGAAAAGACCAATAACCTAAATGATGCACCTCATTTTTGGTTTTATGTGATGAAAGAAGGAAGATGGTCCATCAAATGCACCTTTTTCTTCTTTAATCTAGTAAATGCTAAATGGTTATATGATATTGTTAAAAGGCAACCATTAAACCTTTTAATGATAAGATCATTTCTCCATTTAATGAAGATAAAAAATGTTTAAAACCATCTTAAATATAGCAAACTAATGTTAAATGTGTAGCTGCACATTTAGCCCATTAGAACCAGAAATCCACCTCCTTTTATCTTTAATAAGTTTGTTTTAATTTAATTCATTTAATTAATCAAAATAAACCAAAGTCTAGCACATTTCTAAATGTTCATATAGGCTTCTAATTAACAATTAATTGAAGTAAGCCCAACATTCAATCATAGCCTTTAAAACTTCTATTTGTATTTCTTACCTTGCTTGATAACCTTTATAGAAGCCAAATGGAGAATTTAGTTGGACTGATATAATTTAAGCTCCAATAAGTCCATAATTAATTTAATCTCATTAGAATTAATTCTAGCTTATTAACTAAATGTCATTCTACTAAAGACAATTAGTTGAACTCTTGAATGATTAAATATTATGAGAACACATATTTCAAATAAGATGTCCAATTGCAAATCCTATTATGAATCTTATTATAGCCATTTGCACAATAAAGGGTAAAATTACCATTTTGTCCTTATATTGGTTTTTCTTTTGAGATCTCCCATTTTACTCTATAGGGTGATTAAAACACAAGATCTCATCTTAGTGTTAAGACTTGATTTGTAGTTAGTCCATCAAACTATTGGCACCAGTTTAATCACCAATCTCTATAAAAGATTTAGAAATGATGATATCACTATAAACTCTTTATTTAAGTGAATATTCCCTGATACATGTTTCAATTAATAATTCCAACATGTAGACATTGGATTGATAATTTGTAAAATCCATTCTGATCATATCAAGAATTATAATGAAACATATATAAGTTCACTACTCATTAAGATTATGGTCCATAATAAGCAAATGCTCAAATGTATGTTTTAGATTAAAGTACCGATCTACTTTATTCTATAAAACAAACGTGATTCTAGATTCACTTAATAGTTCCATTATCGATAGTCAACTAATATCACGTTATAAAACTCATCATTCCCTCAAAGTAAACTCCTTTACTTATAAGGAGATAAATCGCAACACTAAAATCTAAACCATAATCAAGCAACCAACTTGATTATTCAACTGTGAATCAATTAATTTAAATTCTAATAATATACATGTTTCCTATACATCTCTATGTATATGTATATTATCTTGGTACCTTAGGGCTAGTTATATAATGCTCATAAATATAAAACCAATCTCTTTTGTTTCATTAATAATAAATATTTTCATTACAAAATTGTAACTGGAAGAAAATAAAGTTACATGTAAATACACTTATTTTCCAGGGCACTATATTTACATAACTCCATCATGTATATTCTGATCATGCAGTATTAAGGTACCTTTTGTCGAAGAAGGAAAAAAGCAAAGCTGAGGCTTATTAGATGGATTCTTCTGCTCCTAAAGTTCAATTTAGAGATCACAAATAAGAAAGGTGTAGAGAATTCAATCATAGATCATTTGAGTTAAGTTATGAAGGAGGAGAATTCAATACCATTGCAAGAATTTTTTCCAGATGAGCAATTATTAACACTTCAAGGTAAGGTTCTATTGGCCCCTCGATTTTTTTTCTTTTAGTTAATCATGATTGAAATAAATTATGAGGTTTTGATAGATAAAGTTTTAGAGTTTAATTATTATGTTTATGTTAGTAGGATTTATTTGATTGGATTGTTGTATTAAAAGTGGTAAGAATACATGAGTGCAAATTTGGCAAGTCACTTAAGCATTAAAATCATAAGGCATTAAAGGAAAGGCAAAGTGGGCATTTCTCATTCATTAAGGGTATAAATTGAAATAAGAAGAGTGGTCTTGCTCTTAAAAAGAAGAGAACAACATGAGTGAGGGAGAGAAGAAGAGAAATTCGAAAACAGAAGGAGAAAAGAGAGGGTTTTGTTCTTGAGAGAAAAGAAGCGAGATCTAAGGCGATTTTGAGGTTGTTCAAAAACGGAAAAAAAAAGGGGAAGAGAAGAGCTTCTATTTGAGCGAAATATCTTTCTAGTTGGTAAAGACTCGAGGTAAATTAAATTTTAATCATTTTGATTTGTGGAAGGGTTTTAGTTCATAAATCTTAGGAAATGCATGGGTTTAAGTATTCTAGGATCAATTTTAGTGAATGTGTGTTCTTTAGGTCTTCAATTTGAATTCCAATAGAAATGAATATTTGTCATTGTTGAAGGAAATCAAGAAGGGCAAAAGGAGCAAGAGGAGAGACATTCTTAAGCAAGTTTTAAGCAAGGAATTCAAACTGAGTTTCATATTTATAATTGAATAAATAAGTCATTAATTTTTCTTTCAAATAAATGAAATTTAATGTTTTCAACTAATTTATAAATGTGCATTCATTTCTCTTTAAATGCTTTGAGAAAGTGTTACATGTTTATGGTGGAAATTTATGAGCCATGAACATTTTTCAAATCAAGAAAGTTAAACGTTTTCAATTGTGTTATAAATGTTGCATTTATTTCTTCTTTGAATAACTGAGAAATTGCTACATGTTTGGTATGTGAATTGTGTGGATGATTTACGAAAGAATGTGAAAATGGATTTTTAAAGGATATTGTGTTTATGAAATTAAGTTTCGGAAATATGTCATTTTGGGCAACAAGTTTACAAGTGGTGAAATGCATCATTATGTGGGTTTGTGGTGGTTCATTCTGTTATGTCAAGTGCACTATAACTTTATTAAAGGCTTCTCCCACTACCCACTAGTGGCATAGAGCTCCTTCATAGACTCTCTCATGTTTACGACTATGCAAAATCATTATGTGGAATTGCGATAGTACGTTCTGTTTACGACTACACAAAATCATTATGTGGGAATGTGTTAGTACGTTCTATTAACGGACCTACCCAAACCATTCTGATTTGCTTATTTGTTTAAAACGTGTTGACAATTTTGGTGAATGCAGACTTATGCTGCTCATGAATTCCTTGATAATGTGAGAATTTGGGAACTATGCGTTTTATGGATTTTGATGCAAAGTGAGTATAACATTGAGTATTTCCAATGGTTTTGCTTATTTTCGATTATAAACTTGTTACCCATGAGCTTTTAAGCTCACCTCCATTCTCCTTCCCTTATTTAGGTGATGAGCAAGAGATCGAGCAGTCAAGAGTCATGGCATCACTCCAAATTTGCATACTTTTGTATTTTAAGCTAGATTTTGTAAACAAAAGGCTTTAGTCGCATTTCAAGTATTCTTTGTTCAAGTATCTTTTGTATTTTTGGATTATGAAGAAAATGATGTAATTGTTGCTTGAAATGACCATTAAAGCTCTGTAAACTCTCATCTTTTAATGTTGTTGAAATATGATGGTGTTTTGCTCATGACTCTTACGGTTTGTACATTGCATTTTCAAGTATTTCATAAGGGTAAAATTTGTGTTCTGACTTTAACAGAAAAATTGTACAAATATAGGAAGAATTATAAAAAGTTGTCATTATGAAGTTGTAGCTTATCCTCTTAGCTTTCCATCGGTATATAGTTTGTAAATTTTGGACTTCGAATGAGAGAGTTATGGTTGCTACATGATAACAAGTGTTTGTAGTCTGCAGTACTATCCTTGACAGGTTCTCTATCTGATCTTCAGAGTTGGCCATGGCGAAGCCAAAAGTATGACACTACGAACTTTTCCATAATGATCTTCCTTCAAGTTTTGCTGTGGTGAAGCCAAAAGTTGACCATGGCAAACTTTTCCTGAGAGGTCTTTTTCTTTACCTTCAAGTTGGCCGCAACGAACCACCTTTTGTTTCCTAAGGAGTTTTAATTTGTGATTTTGGTCATTTTGGAGGAAAAATCTCTCTTTCGGGTCTTCGCAAAAGTTGTAGATGTAGAAGTTCTCTTAAAAACTATCATAGAATGACATTAATCTGACATCTCTAGTGAAAGTTATGCTCATTGTTCCAAAACAGGTACAGTTATAATTGTGGGCTTATTGATGCTTTCCTATAATACATTTAGGCTCAAAGGGAACTTAAAATGTACTTAGTAGAGATAATACAAATCAGTGATATGTTAAGCTGATGATTGAGGATATAAACATATGAATGGATTGATGTATATCCATTGATCAAATAGGAAACTTTTGGGATGTTATGAGAATAAAAATGAACTGGTGTTGGTTAAGGAGATTCCGTGGAAATAACCCTACAAGATAATATGTTCATGTTTTATTACTCTAGATAGTTGAACTCAGAAAATAGGGTCGAACAGGTTCCATGGTATGTTGATATTGTGAACTATCTAATGAACCATGAAATACCTAATGATTTGAGCAAGGGTAAACAAAACTGGATAAAGAGTGAGTCGAAATAGTATATTTCTGATGATCCTCAATTGTCAAATTGTTGTTCTAACCAAGTCATTAGGAGATGTGTACCTGAATATGAATATGAATCAATTCTGAAATTTTGTCATTCATATGCTTGTAGTGGTCATTTTGGGCCTAATAGTACTACTAGGAAAATTCTAGAATGTGGTTTTTATTGACCAAATATTTTTTAAGACTCCTCTATATTCTATAAAGCATGTGAACAAAGCTAGAAACATAGTAATTTATCCTATATAAATCAAATGCCTTTATCTCCAATACTTGCATATGAAAATTTTGATATATGGGGCATCTATTTTATGGGACCATTTCCTTATTCTTTTGGTTTTGTTTACAATTTGTTGTCTATGGATTATATTTCTAAATGGGTGGAAGCTAAAGCCACCAGAACTGATGGTTCTAAGGTTATTGCAGATTTTGTCAAGTCTAACATTTTTTCTAGGTTTAGAACACCGCGAGCATTGATTAGTGACAAGGATACCCATTTTTACAACTGATTGGTGAAATTTTTTTTCCATAAGTACCATGTCACTCATAAGGTATCTACATCCTATCATCCACAGACAAACAGGCAAGCAATGGTGTCAAATAGAGAGATCAAGTCCATCCTTGAAAAAATGATAGGCCCAAATCGTAAAGATTGGAGTCAGTGACTTGATAATGGTCTTTGGGCATATAGGACCATATGCAAGACATCGATTAACATGTCTCCATATTGTCAGATTTATGAAAAGTCGTGTCATCTTCCAATAGAAATTGAGCACAAACTCTTTTGGGCCATTAAGCAATGCAATATGAAGATGGACACAGTAGGTGAATAATGAAAACTCATTTGCAAGAATTGGAAGAGCTTTAGCTTGAATCTTATGAGAATGCAAAAATTTACCAGGAAAAGATGAAACAATTTTATGATAAGAGGATTGTTAGGAAGAATTTTATGGTTGGACAAAAAGTTCTTCTCTACCATTCACAATTTAAGCTTTTTCTAAGTAAATAGTGTTCTTGTTGGATTGGACCTTTTGTTATTACTAATGTGTTTTCACATGGTGCAATAGAAATTGAAAGCTTACAGATAAACATGAAATTCAAAGTCAGTGATCATTGACTGAACCCTTCTATGAAGGATTCCAAGTAGAGGATGTGGAAGTGATAGGGTTAGAAACCCTCCTTATAAAGACTGAGCAAAGTAGAGTCAAGCCAACGATGGTAAACAAGGGCACTGCTTGGGAGGCAACCTAAGGGAAGTTTATTTCTATCTCTTTACGTTCTTACAATTGTTATTTTCCTTAAATGCTCCATTTCTTGCTTTTGACGTTACACTGGGGACAACGTAAGTTTTAAATGTGGGGATGGGGATCTTCGTTTGTTATTAGTTTTTATGCATGTTTTGAGCTTTATTGTTGCTTATGTGAATTTTTAGGTTGTTCTCAAAATCAAACAAACAAAATCAAAATTTTCTCGTTTCTATTGCTTTTAAGATTATTTAGTCATAATTAGAGTGTGAATTGACTAGAGAATTTCATGGCAACTTTAACATGTACCTTTACTCTTAAGATTGGTCAATATGCATTATCTATAGAAGAGGAGTGACTAGTGGTAAATAAAACCAATGAGATTTTGAGCCCTAATAAACTTACACATCCATGTCAATCTCATTGTCTTTTGATAATATGTGACCTTCATGACATGTACATCCTGACTTTTCCTTGAATTTCTATTTGAGACCACATTATCACATGCATTAACATGAAAATGATTAGGCATTCTTTGTTTTCCCAAGCTACATTAGTCAAATAGCCTACCCATTATATGATTTTCCTTTTGATAAGCCCCCTTGAGCTTTATCCACCTTTTATTTGTGTATTAGCTACATTACATGCTTAAAACCTAACCAAATGTTCTTCCTAAGCCTTAAAGCTAGTGAAAATTTTCTTGATTGAGTTTGTGGATGAACAAAAGTATAAGCGTAGGGGTGTACATATGTGTGGGTTGGTTATAATAGGATGTTATTTTATGACTTATCATTGAAATTCCCTTGTTGATATAGTTTCTTTCAATGTTTATATGAAAAAAGGGAACGAAAGAAAGAAAATTAAAAAGAAAAAAATAAAAATAAAAAAAGAGTTTGAATAAAGTATTAAAGAGGAAATGCAATTGTTGTGTAAAGTTGTTAATTAATATTTTATCCTCCTTAAGTTTTATTGATTGGGTGTTTAAATATATTCTATATGAGGTTGGTGTTGTTTTGGATTAAGCATTTTTTTGTGTTATGTTCATATAGCTTATGGTGTGAGAGCTGAATTGAGTTGTGAAAAATAGTTGTTGCATTCTTCATGGATGAAATAAATGTTAATTTGTGAGCTTGATATGTTACTTTTGCTTCACTAACTTGATGGCTTTTATGCTACATCGCCCACAATACATCTCACCTTACCCTTACCCATATTATAACCCTAGAAAAGTCCTTTGATTCATAATTATGCATGTGACTTTTAGTGGTGGAGAAATGAAATGTTGTGCAAAGTTATGGATTGTTGTAATTATGAATCACATTTAAGTGTACCCATGAAAATATCTTTTTTAACCACCTTTTGTCCAAGGCTACCTCTAGATTACTCAATTTCTATGGGTGATGAATGTTGATTGATCATGAATGGAATCTTTGAATGTTGAGTTATTGCTATAGGTTTTGAAAGTCATTCATCTTTACTTATAGTTATCTATTATTAGGAGATATGGAAAATATGTAAAAGTTTTGGTTTGTGATTTTGATTTGATGATTTGCCCGAGGATGGTTAAAGGTTAAGTGTGGGGGAATTTGAGATGTATTTAAATGTTGATTTATTTGATATACTACACTTAGTGATTAATGCGTTAGAAATGTTTAGGATACTTGCTTTATCCTATATTTTATTTAGGTACATCTTGGAAGTAAAGGAGCTAAAGTGACCCGAAAGCATATTCATTGAAGCAATCTTCTCAATTTCCATATTCTATTGATTCATTGAGCATGAACAAGAAGAGGATTGAAAGAAGAAGAGGTAAGATAGAACGTCATGTGAAGAATAAAGAAAGGAGAAGTCTCACGGCCAAATATTGGATCGCATGGGTGTGAAAAATCTCTGACGTCTATACAGCACCTCTTATAGCATGAGAGATCTCTCATAGTCGTGAAAAGGCCATGCTTGACCATGAGAGCACCTTGCACAGTTATGAGGTGTTCTCACAGGCATGAGAAAGCCAAAAGTCCCTATTAATGGCCAGGTGTCCCTCGGTTTAAACCTAACTTTTACTACATAAGGAAAGGGTTGTGACGACTGAAAAGATTCATTCAAGGTAGACCCAGTTGAAAACATATTTCTTTTCATTCTTCAACACCGACAATGGCGATAGAGAGGATGGCTCATGGTGAGAGCTTAAAGATGGAGATGGAAGGCTAACTTTCTCGACACTGTTGGATCAGAAAAAGAAAACATGCTTTGTTTGGAAAAACGGTAGATTTCAAAACTTTTAAGAAATCATTACTTGCAGCGGAAGCA
>JAOSBK010040359.1:0-20776 GCA_027568895.1 Erythroxylum shatona | reverse complement strand
TTGAATGGTTTTAAAATTTAGTGACTTTCTATTATGTTAGATGATGCCATGTATAATTTGGTTTTGCTTTTGCTCTAGCATGCCATTCTCATAGGATATGTACTTGAATATGTTTAAATGTTTGGGTACGTATCTTGTGGTGGTGGGATGTTTCAGACTCGCAGGTAGCAGGAGGTAGCGGCTAGTAACGGCTATGGGCCGTGGATGAATGTGAGGAGAAGACGCCCAGCAGCTGTGAAAGAACATGTACAAGATAGGGATACTGCCTCTTGTGGGGGAAAATCAAGTGGAGGATCACGTTTTGTAGTGTTAATTAATAATGCTGCTATAGAGGATGAGACAACCACCAATTTGGTTGAGATTATGGAAGTGGCCCTAGTTGGTTTTGGACAGCGAATAAATATGTTCAGTTTTCATGGTGCTGGACAGACTTCGAAATAGTCCGGGGTGCCTAAGGCCACTAAGCGATCCCGGAGTTCTAAACCAGGCTCTAAAGGCAAAGCTATCTTAGATAAACCAAAGACACGGGCAGATTAGGGACAATCAAGCGGGTGTCAGAAAAAAGACTCTGACCCGACTTCCACAATTTGCCTTAAACCCACAACTTTAGAGCGAAACCTCGCCGTCAACATCCTGACCCACTCTGAAATGATCTGTGATAGCCAGATCATAGCGGACCAGACTCGGGAGACCGAGGAGAGACCCTAGAGTATGGAGGGGGTGGAGGAACCCAGGGATGGATATGATATACCTGAAATCCCCCCATCGGATCCTCCCAATATCGCGACGGACTCAGCTAGACAGGAGGAATTATTATACCCAAGCCCGCCTGAGGACAGGATACTGGCCACTGATACAAGGGAGCACTGAGAAGAACACACCGGGAGCCCGGTGGATGCCCTGAGGTAAGGTTCCTTTTCTCCGTTCCTTTTTTATATCGATATTATTCTGGAATTATCAAGGGGCAGGAGGGGCTAATTTTCAAACCCTGCTGCGTAACTACATTCGTAGTTACAAACCGAGCGTGTTGGCTTTGTTGGAACCCCCAATTAGTGGAGATCGGGCCAAAGATGTTATTCTTTCCCTTGGGTATGATTTTTCCTTTAGAATCGAAGCTGAAGGGTTTTCGGAAGGTATTTCACTCCCTTAGGAAGAGGCTTTTGATATCTCTGTAGTAATAGCTCATAGGCAATTTTTGCATTCTATCGTTAAGTATATGTCATTCTTTTAACCTTACCATAGTGTATGCTAGTCCACAAGTGTCCTCGCAGTCCAGTCTCTAGTCCGCACTAACTTGGATTGGCAACTCTAATACCAAGCCATGGATTGTGGGGGGTGATTTTAACGCTAAACTGGAGATCTTGGACAAAAGGGGAGGTGCCCTCTCGACTCCAATTGTGAGGAGACGGTTTAGGGATTGGGTGAATTGGAGTGGACTCCACGATTTAGGTTACTTAGGGTCTAAATTTACTTGGAGGAGAGGGCCGGTACAAGCTCGCCTCGATTGTGTGTTTGGTTCATGGTTCAGAAGTTTCCCCACACGATCAACCAGCATCTACCTTTCCTTGGTTCTGATCATAGGCCTATGCTCCTTCATTTATTCCTGCCTCCATAGAGATTCACCGATGCGCCGCCGTTTCGGTTCCAGAATGCATGGTTAATCCACTCAGGGTTGTCGATGAGTATTGGAACCCGACAAAGGAGACAATGAGTTGCTCCTTAACCCAATTCTCTGCCCACCTTCAGAGATGGAACAGGCAAGTGTTCGTTGCTGGATTTGGAGGACAAGGTCAGCAGCGAGTTATTACAGGTACTGTGCGAGGAGGAGATGTTTTGGCATCAAAAAGCTAGATGTAAATGGATTTCAAAAGGTGATCAGAACACCAAGTATTATCACACGATCACCCTTTCCAAACGTAGGAAGCTGAGTATCGAGCAACTCAATGATTCGGATGGGAATAGTGTTTCTGATCTGGAACAGTTGCGTATTCCATATCACAGGCGCCTTCCCGCCACTTTGAAAGGCCCAGGTCCAAGAACTTAACCTTCCTATCCAGGAAAACAAGGTCAGACCTGCTATTTTTGCGATGAATCCCAACAAAGCCCCCTAGTCGATGGATTTAATGCTGTTTTCTACAAGAACCAATAGGGGAAGGTCGGGTCGACTGTGGTGGCTTTCATTCAGAAAGTTTTTCAGAAGGAACGTTAGGAACATGATTTAAATTGCACGCTTCTGGTTCTTATCCCGAAGACCCCATCTCTGACTCAGGTCTCTCAATTTCGGCCGATTAGCCTGTGCAATGTGTTGTATAAGATTGTTTCAAAAGTTCTTATGCATCATTTGAAAGTCCACATGGACCACTTAGCCGTGGCGACCTAATGTAGCTTTATTCCAGGCATGCATATCACGGATAATATTATTATAGCCCAGAAGGTGATCCACTCTATAAGGAAGAAGACAGGTAAAATCGGGTACCTGACCATCAAAGTGGACATGGAAAAAACATATGACCATCTTCGATGGCAGTTTATTCAAGAGACGCTGGTGGATATTGACCTTCTAGAAAATTTAATTTAGGTCATTATGCAGTTTGTTACGACTACTTCTCTGCAAGTTGTCTAGCAAGGCTTAGCCTCTGAGCCGTTTAGGCCTTCGTGCGATATCAGGCAAGGAGACGCACTCTCGCCTTATCTGTTTGTTCTCTGCATGAGAGACTGGGCCATCTCATTTGGTCGGAGGTGGACTGGGGGTTTTGGAAATCAATCAAGCTGGGCCGCACGGGACCTCCTATATCCCACCTATTTTTTACCGATGAACCTCGTACTTTTTACGGAAGCTGAGGACAGATAGATGTCGATTATAGCTAGAACGTTGGAGACATTCTGCAGAGTATCTAGGCAGTAAGTTAGCAAAGCCAAAATTTGGATTTTTTTCTCTAAGAACGTTTTTGGAGAAATTGCGAGGTGCCTAAGGCACGAGCTTCAAGTAGCCATCATGTATAATCTAGGTCGGTATTTAGGGGTCCCCTTGATCCACGAGCGACCGACCAGGCACACCTATCAGCATATCCTGGATAATGCTCAGAAGAAACTTACAGGGTGGTGCGCCAGGATGCTGTCACTAGTGGGCAGGGTTACTTTAACCAAGGCAATCCTTTCGACTTTGCCACTTTACACTATACAGACAATTCAGCTTTCGCACCAATTATGCGACGACATGGAAAAAATCATGCGCCAATTTATATAGGGATCCTCGACTAAACACCGAAAGATGTATCTTGTTAATTGGGAATCGGCGTGTATGCCTGAAGCGGCAAGGGGGCTGGGAATTAAACGCATTTGGTCTACGAATGACACATTACTGGCTAAATTGGGATGAGGACTGCTCACTAAACCTACAGCCCTTTGGGTTCAGATTCTTCGTACCAAATATAGACTCGATACTACACATCTTCCCCTTACGATCTCCAGGTCAGGGGCTTCGACGGTTTGGAAAGGGATTTCGGCGTGCTGGCTTTGGGTTCGAAAAGGGATCAAATGGAATCTGGGAAATGGGAGGTGTGTGTTATTTTGGCTAGACGGTTGGGGACCTCTTATTCAAGTGGCGTCCTCTCTAGTCCCAGAAAACCTTCGATTGGCTATAGTTGCAGACCTTACAAATGAAAGAGGCAGTTGGCTCTGGCGTGAGTTCCAACAGTATCTCCCGTCCACAGTTTGCATGACACTTGCGAACTTCTGCCCTATTGTCGAGAATATGGGAGAGGATAGCATGCTGTGGGAATCTACCCCCCACGACGGATTCACAGTGGTGTCTGCTTATGATTTAATCGAGGGCTAACCCACGGATAGTAGACACAAGCTGTGGGAGATTATCTAGAAATAGGCGGGTCCACAGCTCATTAGGTCGTTTCTTTGGCTCGTTGCTAAATGCAAACTCCTAACGAATCAATAGCTTGTGGCACGACATATAGCCATAGACAGTAGCTGTCAATTTTGTGGGTAGGAAGAGACCACTGCCCACGTGGTGCAGGACTGCTTGAGAGTTAAAGCTATCTGGAGTAAATTTCCTCAGGACGTGGTAAGTACGGGATTTTTCCAGTAGGAGGAGGAAACGTGATTGTCGTGTAACCTCATGAAGCAAGCTCAGGTGTAGAAAGAAGCGTGGGCCACTGTCTTTGGTGTCGCGTGTTGGTTCCTTTGGAAATGGTGAAATAGTAGCCTATTCGAGCTGGACTTTGTTTGGCCGGAAGAGGGTCACAAAGTTATCATGGACTACGTGGTGTGGATCGCACGAGCTAGGACAATGGAAAATTGTGCCTTTCCAGCGCAGGGCTTACCAGTGGGTACTTTCGTGGGGTGGACTAAGCCTGCAACAGATTGGATGAAAGTCAATTCTGATGGCACAATGAAACCAGGCTCCACAACGATTTCCTCGGGGGGTCTGATTTGCGATTGGAAAGGGGATTGGCGAGGGGGGTTCCAACAGAACCTCGGCAGGGGCTCGTCATTAGCTGCTGAGCTATAGGGGGTGCTTTCAGGCCTCAAGCTGGCCTGGGACCTGGGCTATCACCAAGTTGTGGTTGAAGTAGACTCACTCGAGGTTATTAACATTCTCTCTGCTCCACTCGTGGTACTGATAGAGGTTTCTTTTTTGGTGACATGAATTCAGTAGCTTTTGCACCAGGAGTGGACGATTTAGCTCCAACATGTTTTCAAGGAAGGGAATCAGTGCGCAGACAACCTCGCTCGTCTCGTTGGCATTTTCAGCCCGAGCCTTCTATCCTCCAGGAGCCCCCTTTTGGAGTCCAGGAGCTTCTCCACCGAGATGCGCAAGGCGCAGTTTACCCCAGAGCGTTGATTTAATTTTGTAGTTTCCTTTTGTAAAAAAAAAAAGCATTTTTAGTACCGAATCAATATTTGACCAATATTTTAAATATTGTGAGTATTGACTGGTATTAAGCAAACAATCCAGTACAGACCGGTACCAACATCTAGTATTGATATATATTTTTTCGTACCATTTTTAGTTGGTACGATATGTACTGCTTAATACCGACCGGTACGGTACGAAATACAAAACATTATATTATTAAAAAATCAGAACATCATCTCATCAATTAAAAGAAAAATATTTTTAAAAATGAAGATCAATTCAATTATATAACATGAATTTATAATTTTAATAAAGCATGTATCATAAATAATATTTTATTATAAAACTTCATTTCTTCTTTCTATAATTCACCTCAAATCCTTAACTTATGTAAAAACTGTTATAGTTGCGCACTTGATTGACTTCTAATAGAATCATATGTGGTAATATGGAAATGTTAGCTCATGTGGATCCTATATCTATTTATAATATGGTTTGAATCATTTAGTAATTTAATTGAATTATAATTATAACTATAATTACAATTACAATTACAACTAATTCTAATTAAATACTATCTAAGTCTTAATAATATCAAATATCTGATATTAGTTATTATTTATCAAATATAGTTTAACTTGATTAAATTACTTTTTTTATATGTTAAATCGTTGTTTCTATGTGATCCTAAATATTTTATAAATATATAGATAATAATTTTAATTTATATTTAGAATTAAACAAATTAAAATTTTTATGTTAAATCGTTATTTATATGTGACCCTAAATATGGTAGAAATATATATAGATAATTATTTAGAATTAGATAAATTAAAATATTTTAATTTATCTTTAATTTTTAATTAAATAATTTATTTTTAGATTGATTTCTAATAATACATCAAAACCACTCAAATATTAAAAATGTTAACTTTTTTTACAGCAACATCTTTTTTGTCATTCAATTATTTAATTATATAATATTTTGATTAGACATAAAATATGTAATTAATATCTAATATATTATAATATAATAATATTAATTATCCCATATGAGAAATTATTTTTAAATAATGGTTGAGTTTATTTATATTTTATTTTATAAAATCGACTACCTTTTTTATAAGTAAGAAATATAAAGTGTTACTCTTTCATCTTTATTAATGTTTAATTTTAATAAAATAATGAATACAAATAATTTAAAAAGGATAGCAAAATATAAAATAAATATCATTATTTGTTATCTCATGTGTATGTTTTCTTTGAATTCAGTGTCTGTTTTTCTTAGATGAACCTTTTGCAAAACCGAACATGAAACATGAAATGAATTGAAGAATTTGCATAGTTTGCACGTTTAACCAGTCATTGGATGAAGCTCCACAAATGATGATATTGGATTTCAGGTAATTACATGGGCCGGTAGAATAACCTGTATAGAAACGACCAGGAGAGGTTTCTTTTTCTTAGGACCTTGTTAGTTAAAACCAATCCACACCTGGTTGATTATAATCCATGAACAGCCAATTGGGCTTTACTTTTCAATAGAGTGTACGATGCCAGACGTTTCCCTTTTTTCTTGAATTGGAGTACTAGCATGCATGGTCCCAGGCATGTTTTGCGCATCAGTCTCCATCGTTACTTATTTCCCTTTCCCTTTGGGTGTGATACTTGTTAGTAATTTTCTTAGGATAATAATTAATTACGATTTTATTATTTTAATAAATTTATAGTTAAATAAATTAAATTTGGTCCAGTTAAAAGATAAAAAAATAGTCTGATAAATGATCTGAGTTAATGGTTGAAGTTTAGCGAAGAAAATAAACCCTAATCAATATAGGTTAGACATATATGGAGCTTGTATTGGGGAGGCCGATATGATTATTATATATACAGATTAAGATCTCTTGCTTATACTTAAGTAAAACATGAACATTCAAATTCTCTAACCCATTAAGAGGTACACGTGTTAAGAAAGTTGTAGAAAGACATTAACGACATCCGGTAGATAAACTTTTGTAAAGGCCATCGAGAAAGTTCAGAAGTTTTAGGTCAAAAAACTAGTTTAAAGTTATGAACAAAAAAATAGGTATTTCTCGTGTTTTCTTCATTTATTCACTTTCTTGTTTGACCATGGATGCATAACTATAGCTCATGTTATAAATTACACGTGGAATCAGAGTGGTTACATAATTGTGTGAATGAAAACGAAGCTTTTTGGATTTTCTCCAAAAAGAACTCAAAGAAACCAATATGTTTTTACATTTTAAATTGATTATTGTTGCGTGTATTCATGTTAAACATGCTCGATATAAAAAAAAAACATATTGACAATGAGCTTCAGAGGTTGAAAAAATAGCTTGAAAGTCATCAAAAATTGCCTCTTTTCGGTGACTATGGAGAGAGGTAAGAGAAAATTGTTGAGTGCCTGAGACAATTTACATTTGGGGCATGTTCGAAAAAATTGCCTGAAAGTCTTAGAAAATTATCTCTTTCCATTGACTATAGAGAGAGGAAAGAGAATTGTTGGGCAAGTGTGAGGCCGTTTACGTTTAGTGCGTGTGAGGCGAGTGTACCACATATGTCATGAAGGTAATAGGCCATTTAGGAGTGTGTCAGGCTAGGCATACCTCTGATGTCATCAATGACGTGATGTTGGTGTCAATGCTATAGTACTTGTTAATGTCAGCTATAAAAAAAAGCTCAAAATTTCATAATTCACTAAATAGTCCATCAGGTTATTTTAGGTTAGTTTCGAGGTCCTGTGAATTTATTAAGTGAGTTTTTTTAATTTTCATGTATTTATTACATTAGTAACAAATAAGGTTTAACTTCATAAGAAAAATGTTATTAAAGCCATATTTGAGTGATATTTCATGCTTTGGACTTGAAATGAAAGAGTTACATGTGATTTTGGGATCTGATGTGGCGTGTTTATTATTCAGTATTGCATGATTATCTCTCCGATTGAGATTTTTCTTGTAATAAAGTCTCAAATAAAGTTAATTGATAATGTTTTCAACACTAGTATGTGATAATGTGAATGTCTATAAGGATTTGCATTTATTGATGATACATTGTCACATATTATATGCCCATATAAGATGTGTGGATGATATAAAGGTATATCTCTTGTGTTTGTGGATCCATTTATATATTAATGAAAATTTAGTCACCACAGTGGCCTTTCAAGTTAGTATTTCGATTGTTCTACTTGCATGTTAGAGAATGTCTCTAGTCTTATATTTAGTTATTCTACCTACAAGTGTTAACCTTATATGAGATTTTGAGATTTTCATAAAAGAATAATATGGAGGAAGCCATTGTTTGAGTGATCTATTCACCCACAGGCGGTAATGCCATAAGAGTCAGTGGTGTATACTCTGATTGCTTTTATGGGAAGATTTTATCTGCATGTATTATGTATTTTTCCTACAGGTGTTTCATAATATGTGTGATGAAATTCTCGGTATAGATACTATTTATGGATTTGAGTATCGTTGTTATCCTACATTTGTATTTATCATTATATTGTCAATTTTTCAGTCAATTTTTTTCTAAACATTAACAGTGTCACTATTGAAACCCTGACTAGTTTCAACTTTATAAAATGCAAGCAAGATGTAGATTTTGTGTTAGAGATGACAGACATTAACATGACCAAGGTTAGAGATAGGCCACATACACCTACATCTTTCAGTTTAGATAATGATAAAGCAACATTTGTAGTTTAGGAAAGGTCAAATAGAATGTGTTATTTAACCATTAAGAGATCAATCCTAGAGTATTTGTTAAGTGGACTTCTGAAAACAAATATAGCAAAGGATTTTTTGAACAATGTCTCCTAGAGATACAAGGTATCATCTAATGTTGAGATAAGTAACCTAATCAAAAAATTATTCTCTATACAGTATATAAGAGAATGGGGAGTGAGGGAGTACATTATTAGGATGATTCGCCTATAGAGTAATCCAATATTGCTAAAGGTCTTGTAGATGTTAAAAGTATTTGATACTTCTTATGTAAGACGAAGGGACATAAAAAGTCTAATTGCCAAAAATATAAGTCTTGGAAAGAAAAATAGGAATCGTCAAGTAACTTTTTGACATGTATGATCTATGAATCTAGTCTTACTATAGCCACATCAAGTTATTAGTGACTATATTTTGGAGTTTCTAATCATGTTGCCTCCACAATGCAGGGGTTTTTATGCGGGAGAAAGCCAAATAAAGATGAGGAAAAACTGATTGTTGACAATAACAAAGAAGTTAATGTAATGTTTGTGGGGATGTATGTTTGAATCTTGATACATGGTTTGATCTTTTTTTATAGGACACATTTTATATACTGTCTTTTAGGTGGAATTTGATCTCTATATTAGTTTTCGACAAAGAAGGTTATAATTTTATCATTGATGCTTCTGTTATACAATTATCTTTCAATGCAAAACATATTGGCAATGCTTTCTTGTTATATGGTTTGTATTGAATGTGTCTTGCCCCTCATGAGACGTATGCTTCTTCATATATTGTTGAACATATTACTAGAAGGAGACCCCTGATGAAGGATAAGCCATAAATGATATGGTATAAAAGGATGAACAACTTTTCTATAGATAGAGTTGAGAGATTGATTAAGGAAAGCATTCTCCCAACTTTCGATTTTAATGATCTAGAAACATGTGTTGACTATTACAGGGATAAGTTGACCAAAATAAAGAAAAAGGGTGAACTCGTGCTTCTAGCTTGTTAGATCTCATACATACAGATATTTATAGACCTTATATGGTACGTTATGTAATTATATATATTTTATGACTTTTATTGATGATTATTCCTGTTATGGTTATGTGTTCTTACTTTAAAAAAAGTCTAAAGTTCTTGAGAAATTTAAGATCTTTAAGGCTGGGGATGAGAACCAATTGGGAAGGTCCATTAAGATTGTTAGATCTAATTGTGAAGGAGAATATTATGGCAAACATAAGGTTTCAGGACAAGAAAATGGTTCATTTTCCAACTATGTGGAATCATGTGGTATAGTGGCTCAGTTTACTATGCCAGGTGGTCCTGAGCAAAATGGTGTGGTCGAAAGGAAATTACGCCCTAAAGGACATGATGAGGTCAATGAAGAGCAAGATTAATTTACCTAACTGCCTTTAGGGTGAAGCTATAAAGACTGCATTGTATATACTTAACAGAGTCCTAAGAAAATTAGTATCGAAGATGCCATATGAACTCTAGAAAGGGTGGAAGCCTGGCCTTGCCCATATTTGTGTTTGAGGCCACCCTATTGAGGTACATTTATAAAATCCTTATGAAAATAAATTGTATTCTCATTCTACTCCTTGCTATTTTGTTGGATATCCCAACCATTCTAGGAGATATATATTTTACTGTAAAAAAGGAGGGTCTAGAATTATAGAGTCACAAATAGCTACATTTTTGGAATATGATGTTTATGATAAGGGTGGTCCTTCACACCCATTAGATGATAGTAGGATAAGTACTACAGTTATTTCGTATCCATCACTTATACAGTCATAACTTGCAGATTAAGGTCTTCGTACCATACTAGCATAGGAATAGGAATCCATAGCTATACAAACTGAGGTTCTTAAGATACAAGAACTAAATAGTTAAGAAGATCTACTACAGTGAGAAGATTTGTTATCTCATTTGATTACATAATCTATTTGGGAAAACAATACATTTTTTTGATCTAGTTACTTTTTTAGAAGCTGTTTCTGACCCATGCAAATTTGTGGTAGGATGCAATAAAAGATAAGATGTTATCCATTAAGCAAAATAAGGTATGGGAGCTTGTTAATTTGCCTCAAAATTACAAACCTATTAATTGTAAATAACTTTTCAAGACCAAAAAGGACACTTAAGGTAAAATTGAGCGATTTAAAGCTCAGTTGGTTGCCAAAGGATTCACTTAGAAAGAAGGAATTGACTTTAATGTTACCTTTTATCTGGTATCCTTTAAGGAGGCACTTAAAGTGATTATGAAAATTGTAGTTCATTATGATATGGAGCTACATCAAATGGATATTGAAACCACTTTTTTTAATGGAGATTTTTATGAAGAGGTCTATATGGAACAACGATTTCAGGATTAAGAAAAGCTTGACAAGGTTTGCAAACTGAGAAATCAATATATGGTTTGAAACAATCTTCCAGACAGTGGTACCTTAAGTTTGATAAGGTTGTTACCACTTTTGACTTTATGGAAAATAAAGTTGAAAGGTATTTGTATTTCAAGGTAAGGGGGAGCAAAGTTATCTTTTTACTTTTTTATATGGATGATATCTTGCTCACATCAAATGACTTGACGATATTGCATGAGGTTAAGCAATTTTTGGCCAAGCATTTTGGCAAGAAGAACCTTGGAGAAGCATCTTTCATCCTAGGTATTCAAACTCTCCAGAATAAGTCTCGTCACTAATTTGGCCTCTTGCAGAGAGCATACATTAAGAGAGTACCACAAAGGTTTAATATGGCGGATTGTAAATTTGTTGTAGCATTTATCTCTTATAGAGAAAGATTATCTTTGGCACAGTGTCCAAAGAATTATACAAAGAGAGGATATGAAGAATATGCCTTATTATAGTATAGTTGATAGCCTGATGTATGCCCAAGTACATTGCATTTGTTGTTAAACTACTTGGCAGATATATGACCAACCTAGGAATAGATCACTGGAATGCAGTTAAATAAGTGTTGAGATATTTAAAGGGAACTAAGAATTATATGTTAACATTTAGAAAAGTTGTCAGTTTAAACCTTATAAGGTATACAGATTTAGATTTTATTATGTGTCCAGATGATAAAAGTCCATATCAGGGTATATCTTTATGTTAGTAGATGGTGTAGTATCGTGGAAGAGTGTCAAGTAGACACTGATGACTTCCTCAACTATACATATAGAGTTTATGGCATGCTATGGAGCTGTTATATAGGTGGTTTGGTTCAGAAGCTTGATTTCTAAATTTTCTGTGATTGATTTAATGGCTAAACTCATTCAGTTATATTGTGATAATCTTTATGTTGTGTTGTTTAGTAATAAAAATAAAAACATCATAGGGTCTAATCGTTTGGAGGTCAAGTATTTGATCATCAAGTAATTGATACAAAAAGGTGACATTGAGGTAGAGCATTTAAGGAATGAGTATGTGCTTGCTAATCCTTTGACTAAAGGACTTTGCCCACATGTTTTTTAGAGACATGTCTGTAATATGAGTGCATTGAAGTCCTTAGACACTATTAGTTAGGGATCACTGTGCTTTCTCCTTGTACTTATATATTTTCATGTATTATGATAGTATGTTTTATCAATACAGATGATCATCATTTTGCTCTCAGTCATACATGTTGTTATATATTGTTTTGATACAGGTGAAAGTCTTATGATCTGTGTTGATCTTAAGCATTAAAAAGGTCATTGGGCATATATATATATATATATATAGAGGCCTATGTCATTAGGGCAGATACAAATACACATGTATAAATCTATGGATTTTGGCGTGACATAGGGATACAATTGTTTAATCCCATAAGGGTTTTCTTTAATGCAGTTTAACATTCAATGAGAGAAAAAAATTTCTCTACTGTTGTTTAGCATAAAGTTCAAAAAAATTGGGACCTATAAACAGAAGGATGATACATTTCAGATTGTATAGGCATCATCCTAGATTGTCACACTTTATTTTCTTATTCATATTAATGAGGTATTAGATATGTGTGATTGTATTAAATCTGTGTCACACATAACACATGCATTTAATATTTTTTGGTATTGAAAGCCTTACAGAAAGGGATGATGGACTTTCATTATCTTTGGATTAAATGATTTTTAAACTTGATCGAACTATACATTGATTTGGCTTAATAGTTTTTGTGCTGGTTTTATAGTTTTTACAACTATTGTATTTAATTATTGTCCAATAGAGAGAATATTAGTAATTTTCCTAAGGTAGGACAACAATTAATTACTATTTTATTTTATTATAGTTAAGCAAATTGAATTTGATCATGTTAAAAGATAGTAAAGTAGCTTGATTAAGGATATGGGTTAATAGGTTGAAGTCTAGCAAAGAAAAAGGACCTCAAATAGTGTGGGCCAGATATACATTGGGCCTATGATGGAGAAGTCAGATATGGTTGCTATATATATAGGTTAAGGTCTCCTGCTTCTGCTTAAATAAGATGTGAACGTTCAGATTCCCTAACCCGTTAAGAGGTTCACATGTTAAGAAATTTGTAGAAAGATGTTATCGACATCCAATAGATCAACTTTAGTAAAAGTCATTGAGAAAGTTTGGAAGTTTCGGTATCAAAAAGCTCGTTTAAAGTTAAGTAAAGAAAAATAGGTATTTCTCATGTTTTCTTTGTTTATTCACTTTCATGTTTAATCTTGAGCGAGTAACTAAGGCTCTTATTATTCATTACAATACTTGCATCCTTTTCCTCCACTAGTATTATGTCTTTAGTCCCTTGAGGTATACCTGCCTAAATGTAGGTTCCATTCTCTTTTCTTAGTTGTGTCTCCATATTCACATTCATAGGCTTCCACTTTTGTTTTTGCTCCTTAGATTTAGGCCTCCACATGTAAGTAACTTTAATATTGTCTTCTTTAAACCTTCCATCATTCTTCAACTTCATGATTCTCAAAGATTTAGGTAGCTTCCTGCGCATGTTTACATATAAGCAAACTCAAGTATAACCAATCCTTCCTAGCATAGCAGTTTACTCATCCATGCTTAGAGGCTTACCTAGCTTGCTTGTAATGTAACTCATGCCTTTTGCAAACTAACAGTCTAGAGGTACTATGTGGAAATTAACTACAAAGAGATTGTTTCCAATATGCTTTTGTCAAGTTTGTTGCCTAGATACCACCTTTTAGTTGGGAAATCAGGTTAGAATCTGATCCCGACCGTAACAAAATATTTACAAAACTTTTTCATTACCTTTTATTTTCCGAAAACCAAGATCTCTTTAATTATATAAAATGATTAACACAAATCATAATAAAGTGGAAACTTAATTCGTACCTTATTCTGAAACTTGATCTTTTTCTTGTCGTATCCCTCGAATCATTTCTAAAACTGATCCGTCTTAACCACCGTAGCTACATAAATGTCCAATCTCTACAGTATTCACAAAATGAGTTGAGAGAATTCTGTAACTCTTACAGAGATGGTTAAGCAAGAAGTATTAGTTTCATAGAGCTTAAGCCTGTTTATAATAGGTTTTGGATGTTTTCGTAATTTAATCGAAACATTAATTATAATTACAAATAATTCTAATTAAATACGAATTATGCCTAGATAAGATTCAATATCTCATATTGATCATTATTTGTTAAATATCTCATATTTAATCATAAAGTTTCTCAAACTTTATAATCAAGTCCAATTTGATTAAATTAACTTTGCTTTCTTCAACCTATTCTATATGTGAGACCCATTAGGTTCTCAAATATGTTGGCAATAATTACAAATTATAATTATAATTAGATCAATTAAAACTCCTTTTAATTTATCTTTAAATCACCAATTAAACAATTTATAATTATAGATCAAGATTGGTATCTAGCAACGCATCATAACCACTTAAATATTTAGGAATATCAAAGTGGTTTTGACTAACCTTTTCGGGCATGATTTTTTCGTATAATTCAATCATTTTATCATACAATGTTCTAATTAGACATAGAGCATAGAATTCATGTCTACTTTATTTTAGTCCAATCATATTAGTTCTCTGTTATTAGCTATTGATTCAATTAATGACATTTGTAAACTATTTACAATGTGTCATTCCACCTTGGCTAAGGATTTCTTGAATCAATACTAATCAAGAACATCAGAACATTCTCCCTAGTTACTTTAAGGTGATGAATCCTATTTTGATCACACAACTACCTCCATATAGTTCATGCTACATTCAATGACTACCGATTAAGCGACCTATGATTAAATTGATCATAAGTAATATCAAAATATAGTTATTCCTATATAAGATAACTTTGGTAACCTCAAGTCAAAGAATCACTAATACAATCATCACAATGAGAATTACATAGACATATAAGTAATATTCCAAATAGATTTCCCTTATCGGGTCTATTCAGTGAACTTGTTCTCTAACAAGCACCTATACATTTGTTTAAGTATCTCTATACTTTAACCTATGAGATTGACTACTTCCTTCATAAGGAAAAGCATAACACGTGCTAGTCTTTTTGTGTTCTATTAATGTCCAGTCTTAATAAAATAATGAATAGAAACAGTTTAAGGACAATACATAAATGCAAGATGAATCTCATAATTATAATCTCATTATAATTTCATTTGTCGTGTTCAATTATCCCATGGATTTTATCATATACATATAAACATGTACAAGATAAATAATGCCTTTAACTTATTTTGTCACTAAACTACAACTAAAGAGATTGGCTATAGGGCATAAACCAACAATCTCCCAGTTGTACTACGTCAATCATTTAAGTATCATATACCATATCAGTATATGACGATCATACTACTGTTGGGACAGTAGCTTAATGAAAGAATTCTCTAAGATTCTCCATAGTGAGCATTTGCTTAAATCTTATAACTTCCATCTTAATTATCATCATAATTAAAAAAAATTTCTTAAACACATAATTAGATCTTTGATGAGACCTCAACTCCTTTTGCATGCTCAATAATTCTATTGTTCCACAATACATTACTACCTTTAACAATGCAAGGAACTATATTAGGTTCACTAAAGAACTTATTGACCCAATTAATCATTTCCACTAAATGAAAAATATATTATGGCTTAAGTAGCAACCATTGCTACATTGGGACCTTTCTAATCTTCAATGATATTGCTCTAATTAAATAAACCTTAATTAGGATTTACTTCTAAAGTTATATCCTTATCATCTCGAACTCAAATATCAACTCATATATAGAATAATGGATATATTTAATACTTCACAAGTATTTGATATCTCAATTACTAAACATCTTTAGGACATTATTTATGTACTTAGACTTAGAATAGGTGAACAACATCCAATCTATCTCTATAGATCTAATTCCTATAATTAAGTTGTTACCTTTTCTTATCCAATAAAAGTTGTTTTTAGACAATTATATTTTTAACAATTAAAAGTTAGAATCATTACTCTCGGTGAGCAGTATGTCTCCACATATTTCCATTGAAGAGGACAACTATACTCCACCTATCCTTTCTGTAGACGTGATAAATTTACATAATCATCTCCAAAACAAACTCTTTGAATTTATCATGAAAGTGAATCTTTCAATGTGTCGTAGCCTTTCAACTATACATCAAATGTATAATTAAAGGCATTAGTTCCAATTAGATGTAATATCATGAGATTTAAACTTTTCAAATTTCAACTTATTCCCACTACTTATCTTGAGAATCATTCTCCTATAAGTATACGTTGAAACAAACAATTTGTACAACATGTTTATAAGAATATATCCAACTTTTGAATATCTCATAACCTTTTATCACCCATTTTAGTTTTAAACTTAATGGATAATATATGCTTCAACTAAGCATCACATCCCTGAATCATTAACTTTGATTCTTTCAAAGACTTAGTGTTTCATATCTAATATGACATTTTGCTAATTGATTTAATTGGAACTATAGAAGGTAAGTCATTGCACTAGGCATAGCTATAGAAGAAATAATATTGCATTATAAAATATCACAGATTGTATTTTTCTCCTTATATAAATTCATACTCTTATAAATTTAGATGTGAAGGTGTTGATTAGAGAATCTCATTCTTTATATATAACCAAAAATTTAAAACTTACCATAACGATCTCATCGAAATGCTTCAGTATTCTCAATGCTTAATTTCTAATTAGATTTAAACAACTTCAACTTTTCAAAATTTTTAAATCAACATTTTATTTAATACATATGACTATATCACATAAAGTCATTAGTATTACAATGAAACATAAGTATTATCCTTTTATGAATTTGTTATTTTATCCAGTACATCACATGTATAAATATAACAATTCAATACCATCATCATCATCCTTTCATTAAAGGTTGATTTGGTTATTCTTCAATTTGACAAGTTTCATATGATTTAGAATCAAAAGGATATACATATCCTTGTACATAACTTTATGATTCTCATTATGTTGATTTGACCAACATGGCATAAAAGGATAGTCTCAGCCATCCAACTTTTTGATTCTTGCCATTTATGTTAATCATAAGTCTCCTTTGATCCAATACATACAAACTATTTGTATAAAATTGGATCAACTACTTTTACTTAACAATCTATTTCTAATCAAGCATTGAACATTACAGTAATGTTGAATCTAAATTCAGTATCAAATACTCATAAGTATGAATTAGAAATATATATAATCTTTATCATATCACATATAGGCAAGAAAAGTTATGCAATCATTTTCTTCTTATGAAAACTATTATCATACTATATTAAAGCCTTTAATTGTAGTCCACAATTATGCTTTTAGGCTAAATTAAATGAAACAATTCTAACAAAGTACTATACCTTTTAGCTCTACTCTATGTAACCCGTTGCATTTTGCTATCATAGTGTTGACATACACTTTACATGTAGTCATCAAATAATGGACATACAATTTTCTATCTAACTTTTAAGAACTCTTCTCAAACATAACCTATGTCCAAGAAATTAGGTTCACTAATTTAGTATTAACTATATTAAATAAGGTAAATTTTACTCAGAACAAAAATAAATATAAGAAAGCACGTAATCAATTATATGTTATGACTACCAAATAAGATTAGGACTTTAATCATGCATTTGTTTACTCCTATTATTTTATTTGAAATAGCAGCTCTCACTACTAGACTAAATTTCAAAACGTCGTAACGCTAGTTAAAGTAAAATAACTAGACTATTACTATAGCAGTGGTGAGTCTAGGTTGATCCCATAGAGAATGTGTGAAAAGTTGTTGAAATGAAATTAATCCGTGTTTAGGAAAAAGGGGGGAGGGGGGGTTTGGATTCTGGAATAAGAAAATAAAATAAAACTAACCTAATGAAAACAAATTAAAGAAAACATACGAAAAATGATAAAAGTGGGGAATTCGGTAGGGACCCAATTCTTGGGTTCAATCTCGGGCTACACCCTAATTAAGCATGTTTCATTGACGTGTTGTTTTAAAACCTTTTCTAGCAACTATTAATCATGAGTTAATAATTAACCCAAGTTTTCCCTTAGGTTTTGATTAATCAAGACACGATCATTGATTAAATCTAACCACCGAATAACTAAGGATACGATCTCTACATTTAATTAGGCAGTAGTATTACAAATTAGGATAACCGATTAATCAAGACAACAACCACATATGATACAACATCTAACCTAGGTCATGTTATCCCTAATAATTACGAATCATTACTCGCTACACATGAATTTTAACATAAAAATTACGTATTATATTGAAATTCTAACAATGAGTTTGCAAATAAACGATTCAATGAACACATTAAAATCATCCTTTCATAATACCTATGAATTCATACACAAATAACTGAACAATAATGAAAATTCGATTATCTATACACAATCTAAATCCATATGCCTAGGATAACACAATCAATTCAATAGGAGAGAAAGAAATAACAAAAATATGAAAGAAATGTTTAATTTGAGTCATCGGCGTCGATGTCACTCTGAACCGGTGTCGGGATATCTAGCCCTCCATGGGTCTCTCCCAAAAAATTGCTTCATCCCCCATTAATAACCTCATCGAAGACCCTTAGCTACTCTCTTCATTACGCCTCCTTTTGTTTCTCTATCGTAAGCTTCTCTCTACTATTCTATTTCACGCTACTGTTCATGTGATGTGACAAGTAAACATTGGTTGTCCATCTTACTATTCAAGTTAAAAACCTTTGCAAATGTTTGCTCTTGAAACGCATTCCTTGTCTGCGTTTAACGCAGTTATCTGCATTACGTAGACATTGTTTCCTGCTTCATGCTATGCCGTTTTGCTCTTAGTTACTCCTTGCTTTAACGCTGTATTTCATCTCCTACTTTGTCCTCCTGCACTGTGTTTTTTTTCATCTTACACTACCGTTTTTATCTCTTTTTCTAGTTGTCCATCTTCATGCACTATTTTATGCATTTTTTCTTCTTTTAATTTTCTTCTTGTCTTTTATTTTTTTATTGCTCCATGAAGATAAGAAAAAATTAATCTTCAAAAAATGGCCAAAATATAAAGCTTTCAACTCACTTTAACTTCTTCGCTTATGAATTGTGCCTAAAATCACATATGAGTCAAAGTGAATATCTTAAGTATCTTCATGTCCTTAATTGCTAAATGTTATGAAATCATTAAATAATCAATTAAGCACCTATCAATTTCCCCATACTTAGCTTTTAACCATCTTTAGGCAAGACATTAAAATTAAGCTCAAAGACCCAAAAACAACATTTACTCATTTCCCATATTTTTTAATAATATATAATCATAAAAAAGATGAATGACTTTGAAAAATCATAGCAAGAAGTCAACATTCCAAGCTTTTACTCATGATCAATCGACATTCATCATCTTCAAAAACTGAGCAGTCTAATGGTATACTTGGAAAACGTGTTTAAATAAAAATATATTCATAAGTACACTCAACACCATTCATGCTCATGTCATTCCACAACTTTGCATATTATTTCATTTCTTCAACACTAGTGTTCACATGCAAAATCATGAATCAAAGGACTTTTCAAGGTTGTAATGTGGGTAAAGGTAAGGTGAGATGTATTTGGATCAAGTAACTTGAGAGTCATTAATTTAGTGAAACAAAACAACACTCAATATGACATTAAGTGCATAAGTTCACGCTCATACAAAACTGGGTACTGTCAGTTATGACAAATGCAACACTTATATTTCACAACCCAATTCAACTCTCACACATCAACCACATGAAGCACATACCAATCTCAAAGAATCACTCATACAATTTATGCCAACAATACATTGAAACCACAAGAGTGAACCTTCCAAGCTAACTTCTACCTCATATTTAACATACTCAAACAACACATTCATTACAACTCTAGAAAGATGCATTAATTATGAATAACTTTGCAAACTCATACGCACTTCCTCAATAAATTTATTTAAACAATTTTTTCATTCTTTTTCTTTTTCTTTCATTCATTCTTTTTTTTCTTTTCTTGTGCTTTTCTTTCTTTTAACATTAAAAGAAACTACATTAACATAGGAATTTCAATGATAAGACATAACAAAACATCCCAACATTAATCAACCCGCACATATGTACACCCCCACATTTACACTTTTGTACATCCACAAACTCACCAATTACAAATGCTCCACTAGCTTTATGACTTGGGTAAGATATTTGGTTAAGTTTAAAAACATAAAATGTGGTTTAGACAAAAAGAAAGGTATATAGCTTAAATAGGGTTAACAAGGGAAAAACCATGTCAATAGGGTAGGCTATTTGGCTAATGTAGTTAAGAAAAACAAAGAATGCCTAATCATTTTCATGTTAATGCATGTGATAAAAATGTGGTCTCGAATAGAAATTCAAAGCAAAATCAGGATATACATGTCATAAAGGTCACACATTATCAAAACACAATGAGATTGAAATTAAGGTGTCAGTCTAATAAGGCTTAAAATTTCACCGACTTTGTCTACCACTAGTCACTACTCTTCTAAAAATAATGCATATCAACCAATCACAAGAGTAAAAATACATGTTAAAGTTACTACGAAATTCTCTAGTAAATTCACACTCTAATCATGACTATATAATCCCAGAAGCAATAGAAAATGAGAAAATGTTTGTTTCATTTGTTTTATT